>APFE031367672.1:0-75825 GCA_000404065.3 Pinus taeda
TGGTTTTGCATTGTGCATGTTAAATCTTTTCAACACCTTTTGTATGTACTCATTCTGAGACAAGGTTAATTTACGATTTTTCCTGTCTCTAGTTATTCTCATACGAAGGATTTGTTTTGCAGCTCCAAATCCTTCATTGCAAATGAATTTGCCAATTTTCTTTTGAGCACATTTATTTCCTGCATGTTAGATCCTGCAACAAGCATGTCATCTACATACAATAACAATATAATATAGCTGCCATCATTTTGGTTTTTCAGATAAACACAATGATCAGAGTGACATCTAGTATAACCTTGTTCAGACATAAACTTGTCAAATTTTAGATACCACTGCCTTGGAGTCTGTTTTAAGCCATACAAGCTCTTCTTCAACCTGCACACTAGTTTCTCCTTCCTTTTCGCTTCATATCCTTGTGGCTGCTGCATATATATCTCTTCCTCTAAATCCCCATGGAGAAAGGTTGTCTTTACATCTAATTGCTCAAGATGCAAATCTTCAACTGCCACTAGACTTAAAATAGTTCCGATTGAATTCATTTTAACAATAGTAGAAAATACCTTTCTTCTGTGCAAACCCCTTCACCACAAGTCTAGCTTTGTACCTCTGTTTTCCTCCATCTTCTTTCTTCAGCCTGTAAACCCATTTATTCTGCAATGTAGTTTTACCTGCAGGCAACCTGACTAAGTCCCAAGTCTGGTTATGCTTTAAGGAGTCCATCTCTTCTTCCATGGCTACCTCCCACTTCTTCCTGCTTTCAACCTGCATTGCTTCTTCATAACATTCGGGTTCACCGGAATCAGTGAACAATAAATAATATAATGAAGGAGAGTATCGTTCAGGGGGTCTACTTATCCTAGTAGATCTTCTAACACCACTTTCAGGTGTTTGGGGTGCCTGTTGTAGTTGTGATGGTTGTTGTTGTTGTGTTTGTTGATTATTATTATTTTCAGGCACCTTTACTTTTTCAGTGATTTCATCAAGAACTGCATATTCCTTGTTTTCCTTTTCTTGTTCCTTTTCCTGCAACTGATTCTTATGGAAGACCTTTTCATTGAATATTACATCTCTGCTCCTAATGATTTTGTGATTTTCATAATCATATAAGCGATAACCAAAATCATTAACACCATATCCAATAAAGGTACATTTCTTTGACTTTGCTTCAAGCTTTGTTCTATTTTCTTTATCAATATGGACAAAGGCCTCAAAACCAAAAGGCTTTAAAATAGAGTAGTTTACCTTTTTACCTGTCCATGCTTCCTCTGGAACACCACCATCCAAGGAACTTGAAGGCCCTTTGTTTATTAGATAAATAGCAGTATCTATAGCATCTGCCCAAAACTGTAAAGACAATCCTGCATGCAATCTCATGCACCTTGCACGCTCCATGATTGTTTTGTTCATCCTTTCTGACACACCATTTTCTTGTGGTGTTCTTGGAACTGTCTTCTCTCTACGAATTCCATGCTTTGAATAGTACCTATCAAAATCTTTGCTACAATATTCACCTCCGTTGTCTGATCTAACACACTTCAATTTCTTTCCTGTCTCAATCTCAACCAAAGCTTTCCATTTCTTGAAAGTATCAAATACATCAGATTTATTCTTAATACAATAAATCCAAGTTTTTATAGTTGCATCATCAATAAAAGTAACATAATAACGAGAGCCACCGAGAGATGATACCTGAGCAGGTCCCCATACATCTGTATGCACAAGCTCTAATTTTTCATTCTTCTTTTCTTTCCCAACTCTGAGAAATGTGACTCTCTTCTGTTTTCCATAAATGCAATTCTCATAGAAGTCCAAATCAACATTCTTCAAACCCGGCAATAATTCCTTGAGTGAAGAATATTCATTCCTTTTTCACTCATGTGTCCAAGCCTATGATGCCATAATGTTGCATCTGCTCCTTTGGCAGTTAAAGTATTAACAGAGTTAGAAATACCATTGCATAAATACAATGTACCAACCTTTTCGCCTTTTTCTATTACCAGGGCTCCTTTGGTGACCTTCCAAGCTTTATCTGTGAAAGTTGTCACACAACCTTCACTGCCTAATTGCCCTGTTGAAATCAGATTTTTCTTTAGATCTGGAACATGCCTTACCTCCTTTAGTAGCCATTGGTTTCCATTCTGCTGTTTTACAAGAACCTTACCCATTCCAACAATTTTACAGGGTTTATCATCACCCAAATGAACTTTTCCAAAATCTCCTTGAACATAGTCATGAAAGTATTTCTTATCAGGTGTGGCATGGAATGAGGCCCCTGAATCTACCACCCAAGAATTAGTAAAATTTTCAGAAGAAAGAATCGAAGCATCTTGTAACACCTCACCTGTCACATTTGCTTCATGATTGTTTTCTTGTTGTGCATTTCCTTCTTTTCCCTTCCGTAATATATAGTCTTTCTTTAGGTTTCCTTTCTTTCCGCATTTCCAGCACACTATTCCCGTTCTGCACTTGGATTTTCCTTTCCTTGACTTACTGTGATATCCTGAGCTCTTTCCTCTTTCCATTTTTCTTTCCCTAGACTCTGCACTCAAACCATTACCTGATGTCTCACCAGAGCTTTTCTGTCGCATTTCCTCACTAACGATAGCACTGACAACATCATCAACCTTTAAAGTACTAGATCCAAAAACAGAGTTACTAATGGCCATTACCAAACCATTCCAACTTTCTGGTAATGAGCACAAGAATAACAAAGCTCTAACTTCATAATCAAAGTTTACCCCTACAGAACATAACATAATTGTAATAGTATTAAAATCATTTAAATGGTCTGCAACAGATCCACCTTCCGACATATTCATATTAAATAACCGTTTCATAAGAAATACCTTGTTTGAGGCCGAGGTTTTTTCATATAGTTTCTCCAATGCCTTAATCAAACCCTTTGTTGTTTCCTCCAAAATGTTGAAGGTGACCGACGCTGTGAGGTGCAACCTTACTGTTCCAACTGCCTTCCTATTGATAAGGTTCCATTCTTCATCTGTCATACCCGTTGGCATATTTTTTTTTTGGTCTAATGGTAGGCATAGATCTTTCTGATACAGATAATCTTCCATCTACATCTTCCATAGCGAGCAGTTTTGGCCGTTAAATTTCTCGACCCTAAACTTACCATCTTCCACCATTGCTCCCACTTAATGAGGAACCCTTCTTTCCTGCAAGTTTATCAGCTAAATAGACCTTCGGCTCTGATACCAGTTGTTAGAAATTATATATTACGGAGCAATGGAATGCATAAACTATTGCAGAAATATAAACATAGAAAACATATAAAACAAGAGAGAGAAAAATATACGTGGTTCACCTAGTTTGGGCTATGTCCACCCTGAACAGCCAGTTGTTCCTTTCTATTATCCAGCAAAATGAAGAGACACAACCTACAGCAGATCCGCTGTAATATCTTATGTTTTCTCTCACAGTCTCACCTCTCTGCTTCTCGCTCAAAGAATACACATCTATTACACAACCTCAAATACAATGCCCTCATATGAAGAGAGGGGTTACCTTCTAGGGAAAAAAATCCTAAACTAAACATAAGTTCTACCATAAAATCATCTGCCTAATGAACGACCCAGATTGACTAGAAATTACTATATTTTTACAAGGCAATTTTACATATGTTTTTAGCTTCGGGGGCACTGACCCCGAAACCCCTCGCCAAGGGGGGGCTCCTCAAAAGTCGTATTCGCCCCCCACTAAACCCCCCTATAGTGAATATTTTATAGGCGGAAATGTGGCGATACCTTTGAATACAAAAGATAATCAGGCTCCATGCCCAACAAGCTAATCCTAGACCTGTGGTTTTCATAGTTTTCACACCTTTTTTGCCCTGCCTTTCATTGTTTCTTTGCCTTTCTAGCCCTTTAGCTTGACTTTTCCATAGGAACAGTTTTTGTACTCTGTTGAACTCTTCTTGACGTAGTGATTCTACCCCTCCCATGGTCCCCTATTTCAAGAACCCTTCCATATCTAGGTGTTCTCTATCAAAAATATCCTGCAGTTCATGATCCTCCATTTCCATCTCACTCGGGGTCATTTCTTGGTCCATTTCCAGTTCTCCATCATTCAACGTAGTCTCTTTTTGTTTATTAATGTCATGTATTTGCCCACTATTTTCTTCTTTCTCCTTCTCCCCTGGGCTGCCTCCCATTACCTGATCTACCTTTGTTACCTCTTCCTCTTCTTCTAGTATTTGGAATCTGTTTAGACTGGCATGTTGCCCTTCTGTTTGACGTTTGTTTGGTCCCCTTTTGCCCACTTTTCCTCTATATCCCACTTTGTGAAAGTTTTCAGTGTCTTTCACTGTGGTAGCTTTACTTTTGTTCTCTATTTTACTGAGAGGGTAGCCTCTAAATAAGTGCCCATGCTCATGGCACCTGCGACATCTGAAAGGAATATGTTCATAATCTACTGTTTGCACCCATTCTTCATCAAAAACCTCTAAGATGACTTCGTCTGGTAGAGCTCCAGAGAGATCCATCTCCACACATATTCATGTGAAGGAAGTATATTTTCCCCTTCTAGTGGCCTTAGATGCTTTGACAAAACACCATAATTTGTTTCCTATAGCAGATAACGATTCAGTTTGCCAATAATCAAGAGGTAGGAAATAGAGTCTTACCCAGGCCGGAACCGAAGTGAAAGTCTCTCGCTACGGGACAAAATTCATTATCCAAGGCTGCATGTAGAGGCCTACAGCTACATAGAAGTAGGGCCCTCCTTCAAACACCTTGTCTTTGTCTTCAATATTTGTAAAGACCATAGTGAAGAAACCCTTTGACCCAAGATGCAGGTTTATGCCTCGTTTTGGTTTCCAGTGGTATTTAATTCATGCTTGTAGTGCCTTTTCTATGGGCCATAATCCCATG
This sequence comes from Pinus taeda, assembly GCA_000404065.3. Classification (NCBI taxonomy): domain Eukaryota; kingdom Viridiplantae; phylum Streptophyta; class Pinopsida; order Pinales; family Pinaceae; genus Pinus; species Pinus taeda. The sequence continues at coordinate 4,887 of APFE031367672.1, forward strand.
AATTTACAAATGATAGCATAGGTGCACATGTGGTCCCTATGCACCTGCAGAGTAGGATCATTTAAAACTACTCTGGGTGTCACCTCAGCCTTGGGTTTACATGGCCCCTTTTGCCTTTTGTTTTATGCTTCATGTTTCTTGTCTTCTTCCTCATTTTCTTTTGTTCTATTGTCCTCCCATGTTTTGGTTAAATCTTGTTCCTCTTCAATGTTCCTTTTCCCTTCCCCTAAAGGACCTCTGGTAGTTTCTATCGGTTTCTTACCTCAACTGGCCACAACTTGACTATAGGAGGTAGTGGAGCTCCCCCCTTTGCGCCCCTCCATGGAGTTCAATGGTTGTAGAAGCTTGCAACCCTAGCTCTTTGTCCTCAAAAACTTTCTTGCAAAATCTAATAATAAGTTAATTTAACAATTAGATATATGATTATTATTTCTGGATATTTAAAATATGATTCTAACACTTGACTTTATACTTTTATATATTTATAACTAACTAATAACTTAAGAATCATTTAAATATGCATATGTATGTATGTATATATAATATATATATATATATATATATATATATTATATATATAGATAAGAGAGAGAGAGAGAGAGAGAGAGAGAGATAAATTGATATGTCCCTTTGGCTTTTAATTTATTGATAATATAATTAACTTCCTATTTAATAAATTAAATTAACTTATTTTTATGCCTCTGGTCCTAGTCCATCTAACTGTTCCCCAGTCAGATTTTGCCATTAGTCAATATAGTTGTTGCCTCGTCATGGATTATCACTGTTGGATTCCTGCTCTGTCTATTTAACATGCATAGCTTGATCTATTTCTTCAACTTGTCCTGACGATGAACCACACTGGTTGGTTCAAAACACATCGAGAAATGAAACATCATGTGATTTACGTCGAAAAATCTCTCATAAACATGATATGGATCACAGAAGCCTTAATTCAACAATGTATCTTGTTGCATAGTTTTTTGGAAGACACACATGTTTTATGCAAAGTAGATGCTTCAGCAGGAGACCAAGACTTCATAGCCAACATCCCCCCTTCCGCTTCATCCACCTTAGCCATCCCTTGTTTTCCCCATCACCTCACTAGTTTTTCATCATTTTTCATTGAAATTCTCCCAAGCACATTGAGTGAATCTAGCCATCTATCATCTTGGATATTGACTCCTAAGTGATCCTAGACCTTCTAACACTCCATTTCACCCATCACACACCTTCCCTAAGCTTCCCAACACATCCAACACCTCACAATTAGCTCTCAGCTATATCCTGTAGGTTTCCTATAAGTCCTATAGGATCATCCTGTAGGTTTCTAGTACATCCTGTAGATTTTCATAAAATAGCCTATTTTGAGGCCAAATTGATGGGAAACCTCTAGGAAGTCACAAAAATACTCCTAGGACCCGTCCATAGCATCCAACCACTTCATAAACCTTCTAGTGATCCTCAAACACCTTCAATCCACCTATCACATCCACAAGAACAATTAGTTTGCATACTTGATTTTTCCTAAAACGACCAAAAAGGTGAAAAATCAAGAACAATTAGTTTGCATACTTGCACATTACTATTGTTTGATGCTTTTAACTTCTGCAACTTAGACAACAACATTTGTTTATTGGTGATTTAGCATTTCTTTTTAGCATAACTTCTTAAATGGTTAATTAGGGTATGGTGTGGTTAAGCATTACATGTTGCCTTTCTCCATTATTGCAGTAGAGTAACTTTCTTAGAGTAGATTTGCCTTTCTTCCATCAAAGAATGAAGCTTCTTCTTACTCTATAGAAGTCTGGCTTGGAACCCCAGTGGTCCCTCGCCAGCTAAACAATGACAACATGCAGAACCATCACTTTTACTTGTGCATATAGAACTATCACTTCCAAGTTTGTACGAACCTCAGGTTGATAAGTAAAGTTGGTAGCCCAGGAGTTGCAGTATTCTTGTTGCAATATTGGTGCTCATCACATACATGATATATTCTAGTTCATTAGTGTAGTCATATGCACATGCGTTAGATAGTCATGAATGACAGTAACCTATGGTTGTATGCACTGCTATTTTTCTTTTATGTTAGATGACTAGATGATTAGGTTTTATGTTGATTATGAACATGATATATAAATTTTTGTTGTTATATGATAGCTAGCATGATGATTAGGTTTTATGTTGTTGATGAACATGATATATAACTTGTTGTTGTTATATGATAATTAGCTTCATGATTAGGTTATATGATGTTGATGAGTATGATATATAACTTGTTATTACAAGGTAGTAATTTGATGATTACGGTTATTACATTAAGATCTTCATGTTATATGTATAATACTAAGTTGGATTGGTCTATATGAATGGTTAGGGTTATGGCATCTAGGTATGAGTTAATATGTTGTGATATTATGTCATACTAATCTAGATTGATTTTTCATATGTGACTATTATATATGAATGATAAATATTTATGAGCTTATGATGTGGACATGTAAGCTAGTGACTATTATGGATATCATGACATTACTTGTGGTTTGTTTGATCTGTTGTAAAGTTATATTGTACCAATCTGGATTGATTATGTAGACAAGATCACCTCCTCTGAGATACATTAATATCTGAATTTTCTTATGTGTTATACTTTGTGCTTGAATGTTTGATTATGATGCCTATTAGGTGTTTGTGATTTTGGTATCTATTATGTAGTCTAGCTGATTTATTTAACATGGTATGTTTGTGAGTTGGTTGAATGTTTGATGAATTTCATAATATCAGTATGTTTTCCAATGATGTTGTTTTAATATGATTGTACTAGCACACACGTTTTGAGACAATTGATATGTACTTGAGTGTAGTAGGTGAAATTGTAGCATTATGTCTAAAGACTATGAGTTGACTATGGATTATGACGTGATTGATAGTCTTGGTAAAGGTTGATTTTGAATTGATAGATATGATTGTCTTGATATGTGGAACATGTCATCCACATGTGTAAAGAGTTGCAGGAAACATGTTTGGTATTAGCATGACAAGGTAACAATTGATGTGTTCATATAACTAACAATTGGGTGATGTGATAGTACATAGTAAGCCTCGGTTGTAGCAAGGTAAATGGTAAAAGAAAAGGAATTGGGCAAGAATTACTTTGGCTATGTTTGTAAACCCTAGTTCAAAATGAATGAGTGTTTTTCATACAAGAAACCTTCTCAACCTTGATTTTTTCTAGCATTATACGAATATGTGTTGTAGTTATGAACATGTATTTGGCAGGTACATCAACTAGTTTCTAGATATAGCTAGATCCATCAAAGGATTGGATTCCCTTGAGAGATGAATTCGATGTGTTCAGTTACAAGCAACATGCTTGGCACAACAAGGTAAGCAAATTTATGTTTATTTATGGACTGAGAATTATGTTTTTATTGTAGTGTGATTCAGGGGGTTGCATAGAAAGATAGGTTGCCTTGAAATTCTAAAGAAGTGTGAGGTTGAATTTTTCCTTGGAAGCATTGGGAATCATAGGGATTGAGTCATGGAATCTATTGTCAGTCTTGTTCTTTTGGTATTTTGGTGATTTGTTGTGCTTTATTGCAATTTTCTTTGCATCTTGTGCATGGCCATTCCACTTTGTTTGTGGTGTCATGTTGTTGTTGGCTTTCCATGGTTTTCTTGTTGTTTTCTTCTAGATCTTGCCTTTTATGTTTTGAGAGTCTTCGAAATTGGTTGGGAATGAGGAAAGTCAATGGATCTTAGGGAGAGATGAATTAAACCTAGTAGAGAATGTAAGGCTCAGATGAAGTCTATGGAAGTATATGGGTAGTTGAAGGCAAGAGTATGATAGCCAATTGAACTAGTTGGATCCAATGGTGTAAATAAACAGTGATGGGACATTCATGGGAAAGGTAATAAAGAATGTTAAGGTGAATGGATTTTAGGCATCATATGCCTCGGCTATGTTGGGAATCATTTTTCTTGATGTTGTGCATGTGTTGCATGCATAAACGGAGTTCTCTTAACCTTAACCTTATGATATATAGTAATTAATGTTAAAATTGGCAACCAGGGCAAAAATTCATGTAGGTCATCTTATTCATGGCTGATAATATTTTTATTATATTCCTCTCGTTGAGAGGTGTAGGATTGATATAAATATCATCCGCTTCCGATAAGTATTCATGGAGATACGAATTTATTTTGATTATGGAATTATTATCAAGCTGACCCACAACTCATGTAGGCTCAGAAGCCCAACAGTCGCATCTATTCAAACACCAACGATGTGTCTAAATATAATAGGAATTTTCCTAATTTTCTAACACACTTCTCATCACATCTCTCTCTCTCTACTGCACAGAAATGAGTCTCATCTCTACTGCGCAGAAATGGGTCTCTCTCTCACACATGAGAAGTTGGAAGTTGTTGTACCTAAAGATGCAACTGTAGATCCAAAGATTGACCTAAGTGGCCTAGAAGATCTCCTCTTTGGAAAAATTTTGTAGCTTCATTTGAACCTCCTCTAAAATCCACAACTTTTGGTGGTGGAATGAAGTCAATCTGAAGAACGATTTGCAAGATATCGACTGCCCTATTTTGAAGTCGGAAACTGCTAAAACAGAAGCTGCAACTGCAGAATTAAAGATTGACCTGAGTGGCCTAGAATATCTCCTCATATTAATTTTGCTATTGTTTCATCTGAACCTCCTTTGAAAGCCACAACGTTTGGTGGTGGAATGAAGTCAATCCAACGAACGGTTTGCAAGATATCGACTGCCCTAGTTTGAAGCCGGAAACTGCTGAAACTGAAGCTGCAACTGCAGAAGTAAAGATTGACTTGCGTGGCCTAGAATATCTCCTCATCTGAACTTCACTATAGGTTCATTTGAATCTCCTCTAGAATCTGAAACTTTTGGTGGTGGGATGAAGTCAATCCGACGGTCAATTTGTGAGATATCGTCTGCCCTAGTTTAACAATGAAGCTGCTAACGCTGATGCTGCTGGTCTACGGTTTGCTACTGCTGATATGAATCATATTTATTGTACTATTTCTCTGTGCTGAATTATTGAAGATAAAAGAATATTTGATCAAAGGGTTTCCCCACACATTTTAGGGTTTGTCCCTAGCTAGCCGCCACATCTTGTGTCTCTTGTCTTGGCTTGTTTTCTATCGATCGTTTAACGTCCTATCTGCACTTTACTTTATGTACATGTGATTGCCAATCTATGGGATATAATAAGAAAAAGAAGTAAATTTTTATAAGCATAGAACATACCATAACTTAACATGGTATCAGAGCTGAGGTGAAGACAAAGCCCGAGCAAGAGCAAGAGCAATCACCGAAGAGAAGATTGGCAAGGCTACCCTAAAAGAACTATGGGGTCCTCAACACTCTTTCCTACCAAAGAAAAGCTCCGTGAGAAAGATGACTATCACAGATGGAAGATGTTTATTGATCTGACCCTAGAGGATCAAGGAGTGTTGGATCACGTGAGAGGCAATATTGTTGAGCCTCCATCAAATGCATCCGCTGTTGCATGGAACAAATGGAAAACTAAATAAGTCAAAATAGAAGATCATCTAGGACTCTATCGATAAGTGCTTGATGGCCTACATATCTGATAGAAACCTCCAAGGAAATCTACGATAAACTGGTGAGTTTATTTGAAGTTAATGATGCAAATCAAGTTTTGTTTCTTAGAAATAAGCTAAGGGAAATCAAGAAGGGTAAAGATGAGAGTATGCAAGCATACTTCTTAAGAACCACCGAGATCAAGAACGATCTCCTATCTATTGGGGAGACTATTACTAACAGAGAAATGGCACTCACAACTCTTGGAGGATTACCATCCGAATGGTACGTGTTCAGAACTACTCTTTTGAACTATAATGTAATTCCTGGTTTCGAGGAATTAATGGCTAGATGCATTCAAGAAGAAACAAGGGTAGAAGAGCAGGAAATGCCCTTGTCTAAAGGTCCTCCTCCTACCCTTTCTTCTCATGCTAAGAAAATAAATAATTCTGGGTCTAAATCGAAAAGAAAGGTTGGATCTAAGGGTGGAAGAAAAGGACGTTGTTTCATTTACAATAAAGCAGGTTACTATGCAAGGAAACGCCCTGATAGAAAGGACTCCCACCATGACAATGATCAAAATCCCTCTCATGGTAATTGAAGGGATGGAAAATTCAATAGCAAAGGTAAGAGGAGAGCTGGGAATCGAGGAAGAGGACAAACATTCAAGAAGGCTAGAAAGTCTAGGATGTATTAAATGCACCTAACCTCAAAAAGAACCTAGTGTATAGGTCATTATATCAGGTCGATGGAAGTCCGCTAGGTGTCATGTCTTATGACACATCTCTTCAGTCCAAATGTTGGCATCAGAGGTTTTCCCCCCTTCATTATAAAGCTATACTCGGTGTAAGATAGATGGTGACAGGGATGCCCGAATTCCAAGTAGAGAAAGAAGGTGTATGTCCGGGATGTGCCGAAGGAAAGCTCAAAAGGGGGCCATTCCCCTCAAGCCTAAACAAGACCTCTAATATATTATAGTTGGTTCACTCAGGCATATCTGAGGCTGGTATTAAGAGGAAGAATACTACACCACATACTCCTGAGAAGAATGGTGTGGCGAAAAGGAAGAACCGTACGATTGTGGAAACTATCTCTATGGGTAGATGATGTAACAATGTCTGATGTGGAGGAACCCATGCATCTTATTTATCCACCTGAGCCTTCCTCTTCTAGGAAGAGGCCTTCATGGCTTAGAGGGCTACTTGATGATGCTGAAGGACATGCTGCACTCCGACAAACCTTTCGTGAAAGTAAGAAACCTAACAGGTATCAGGGATACCTAACCACCATGAGCATGATCATACAAAATGAGCCTTCATCATTCTCAGGTGTTGTCAAGCATTATGTATGGAAGGATGTTATGGCCATAGAGTATAACTCTATTATAGAGAATGATGTCTGGGAAGTAGTTCCTAGACCTCAGACAAGACAGTTGCTACTTCCAAATGGATTTACAAGATAAAGCACGCAGCAGATGGAAGTACGGAAAAGTATAAGGATAGTTTTGTTGCTCGTGGTTTCTCCCAGAAGGAAGGTATAGACTATAATGTGATATTTTCACCTGTTGCCAGATATATGACCATCTGCTCGATCATATCCCTTACCACTTCACAAGGATGGGACCTACATTAGATGGATGTCAATACCACGTTCTTGCATGGTTCTATCAAAGAAGGGGTCTACGTGGAGCAACTCACAGGATTTGAGATTTATGATTGAAAATCTCATGTATGCAAGTTGAAGAAGGCTCTCTATGGGTTGAAGCACGCACCCTGAGCATGGTAAGAGAGGATCAATAGCTACTTGATGAAGCTAGCATTCACTAGGAGTGAAGCCGGTCCCAACCTTTATTTTGAGGTTGAAGATGACAAGCCTCTTATACTGGTGCTGTATGTAGATGACCTCTTTCTAATAGGTGTAGACCCTCTCATTCACAAATGTAAGAGGGAGTTGGCTTATGAATTTGAAATGAAGGACCAAGGACTTGAAGTACAACAGAAGCCAAGGGAAATTTTCCTATCTCAAGGAAAATATGTGGTAAAGATATTGGAAAGATTTTGTATGATGGACTGCAAGCCTGTGACTACCTCAAGGATCTTAACTTTTCGAAGTTATATGGTAGTGATGTTAGACCAGATTTGGGAAATTCCTTTGATTTTCAAAAAATCATTCGAAATGATGTTCTTGGTGAACCTCTATCTGAACATATGTTTTGTAGTTAGCACTATGAGCTCATATTTGTTTGAGCGTCATTTCACTGATGCCAAGAATCTTCTAAGATATATTCATGGCACAATTACAATGGGTTAAGATACACTGTCGGAGATGTGAGACTACTTGGATATACTAATGTTGATTGGGTAGGCAGTGTGGTGGAACATAAGAGCACTTTTGGGTGTTGTTCCACCTTGGGATCTGCTTCGATATCTTGGGTGAGCAGGAATCAGAAGTTAGTGGCTTGAAGCACCGCCGAAGCAGAATATATTGTTGCTAGCATGACATCGTGTGAGGCAGTATGGTTATGAAATCTTTTTAGTGAACTGTTTGGATTTACATTGGATACCACTGTGATTCTCTGTAGCAACCAGAGGTGGGATTCGATTATTGAGGAATCCCGTATTCATCAATTGCTCTAGCAGATAGACATCATCTGGGATATGGTAAGTCAATGAGAAAGGAGGCTCCATCGTATTAAGATGATGTACAGGCTGACACACCTTGTTAAAGCCCCAAGGAAAGATCTAATCAGTGATTTTCCCAAATTACTTGGATACGTCAAGAAACCTTGTACAAGGGTCTTGCATGTTGCATACATTGAGCTCTGGGAGCTCTGAGGGCTTGTGATTCTTACTGGAGAAACATATGACCACATGGTGACTCACCCTCCCCTGGTGTTGCACACTAGAACAAGATGATTCGCTCTCTTGTGGGACAAAATGATTCACTCTCTTGTCGAATAGGATGATTCGCTCTCCTGTGTAGCAGGATGATTAGTTCTCCTGTGAGGCCTGGATTGATGTGTTCTCCATGGCGATTGTAACAGGATTGATGTGTTCTCCTGTGAGGCCTGGATTGATGTGTTCTCCATGGCGATTGTAGCAGGATTGATGTGTTCTCCTGTGAGGACAGGATTGATTAGTTTCCTGTCGAGGCATTCTACCATCAGTCTCGGACTCATGGGAAGTACTCTCATCTAATCAATTAGCAGGGAAATGATGTTAGGACATAGTAGTATCGCTGGACGCATCGTTGTATCTACCATACTCCCTACACTAGGATGACCTCCATTGATCTGGGATCAATGATACTGGTCTGGGACCAGTGGTAGGAGTTGTACCATACTATGATGCTGACTTTGGGTCGATTGAGACTGGTTTGGGACCAATGGTACATACGCCGAGACTCACTTCATGTCAGTGCAGTACTGCTATGGGACCAGTGAGAGTGGTACATGCTATGACGTTGACTTTGGGTCGGTTGAGATTGGTCTGGGACTAGTGGTACACTCTCTGAGACTGCGATACTAGTCTAGGACCAATGGTAGGAGTTGTACCATACTATGATGTTGACTTCGGGTTAGTTGAGACTGGTCTAGGACTAGTGGTACATACTCCGAGACTGACTTCGTGTCAGTGCAGTACTGGTCTGGGACCAGTGAGAGTGGTACATACTATGATGTTGACTTTGGGTCGATTGAGACTGGTCTGGGACCAGTGGTACACTCTATGAGACTGTGATACTGGTTTGGGACCAGTGGTAGGAGTTGTACCATATTATGACACTAACTTTGGGTCAGTTGAGACTGTTCTGGGACCAGTGGTACATACTCTAAGACTGACTTTGTGTTAGTGCAGTAGTGGTCTGGGACCAGTGAGAGTGGTACATACTATGATGCTGACTTCAGGTCGGTTGAGACTTGTCTAGGACCAATGGTACACTCTCTGAGACTGCGATACTGGTCTGGGACTAGCGGTAGGAGTGGTACTTACTATGAAGCTGACTTCGGGTCGGCTGAGACTGGTCTGGGACCAGTGATAGGCACTCTGAGACTGGCTTTGAGTCAGTGGAGGATGATACTGGTCTAGGACCAATGGAGTTGTACTCACTATGACGCTGACTTCAGGTTGGTTGAGACTAGTCTGTGACTAGTGGTACATACTCTGAGACTGACTTTAAGTCAGTATGATACATCCTCGATCATTTCTTCTTCTTCATAATTCGGAAAAAAGCAGAGTAGAATAAAAAATGCAAGAGCAGAGCAGAACAGAGCAAAACAATACCGATCAGTACAGGGAAAAACAAGACAAAGTAGAACAAGCATAAGAGAGCAGATCAGGGCAAGGGTCAGGCTATACAGGGCAATGCATTTGATGGATGAATAGTAACGACCGATAGACAGATTGTAGATCAAGTTCTCCCTAGTTGAGAGGAAGTTTCAAAATTGGCAATCAAGGAAAAAATTTATGTGGGTCATCTTATTCATGGCTGATACTATTTTTATTAGGTTCCTCTTGTCGAGAGGTGTAGGATTGATATGAATATCATCTAATTCCGTATTCATGGAGATATGAATTTATTTTGATTATGGAATTATTATCAAGCCGACCTACAACTCATGTAGGCTCAGAAGCCAAACAGTCGCATCTATTCAAACACCAACGTTGTGTATAAATATAAGAGGAATTTTCCTCATTTGCTCACACACTTCTCATCACATCTCTCTCTCTCTACTGCATAGAAATGAGTCTCCTTTCTACGGCACAGAAATGGGTCTCTCTCTCACACATGTGAAGCCAGAAGCTGTTGTACCTAAAGCTGCAATTGCAGATCCAAAGATTGACCTGCATGGCATAAAATATATCCTCTTTGGAACAATGTTGTAGGCTCATCTAAACCTCCTCTAAAAGCCACAACTTTTGGTGGTGGAATGAAGTCAATCTAGTGAATGGTTTGCAAGATATCGACTGCCCTAGTTTGAAGCCGGAAACTACTGAAACTATAGCTAGAACTGCAGAAGTAAATATTGACCTATGTGGCATAGAATATCTCCTCATCTAGACTGTGTTATAGGTTCATCTGAACCTCCTCTGAAAGCCGTAAATTTTGGTGGTAGAATGAAGTCAATCCGATGAATGGTTTGCAAGATATCGAATGCCCTAGTTTGAAGCTGGAAATTATTGAAACTGAAGCTGCAACTGAAGAAGTAAAGATTGACCTATATGGCTTAGAAGATCTCCTCATCTAAACTACGATGTAAGTTCATCGGAACCTCCTCTAGAAGCTGCAACTTTTGGTGGTGGAATGAAGTCAATCCGAAGGTCGGTTTGTGAGATATCGTCTGCCCTAGTTTGATAATGAAGCTGCTAATGCTGATGCTGCTGATCTAGGGTTTTCTACTGCTGATATGGATCAGATTTATTGTACTATTTCTCTCTACTGACTTATTGAAGATAAAAGAAGATTTGATCAAAGGGTTTCCCCACACATTGTGGGGTTTGTCCCTGGCTAGCTGCCACATCTTGTGTCTCTTGTCTTCGCTTGTTTTATGTTGATCGTTTAATGTTATATATGCACTTCATTTTATGTACATTTGATTGCTAATCTATGGGATATAATAAGAAAAATAAGTAAATTGTTATAAGCATAGAACATACCATAACTTAATAATTACATTATGATCATGCTGATGTCTATATGTGTATACATCTATGTATGTATGTATGTCATGTATGACATGGTCATCATGGATCATCATTATTTTATGCTAATGTTTATATGTACATATGTATGTATGTATTTTGTTGATTGACTAGATCATTATTATTTTATTTTGATGTTTATATGCATGTATATTTATGAACGTATATCGTTGTCTGACAAGATCATGATTGTTTATGCTAATGTTTATGTATATATATGTACGTATCCATGTATCTATGTGAGTTTCTGACAGGTTCATCAGGGATCATTCTTATGGAAGAATGATTGCTTATGTAGGTGAATGTCATGAAGAAGTTTAAGGTCTTACGAGGAATCAATTGGGAGGAGTAGCCCTGAAAAAATTATGAGGTCAGTATCATGTGGTTATGAGTTGATATTATGTGATCATATTAGGTCTATGTTATGGAGAGGATATCACAAGGGATACATCAATGTGATGAAAGCAATGTGTTCTGCGAGATATTGGGACAACCATGGATAAGACATTGGAAGCAAGGTTGCTTGGTAGAGACAATGTTGTTTTGGATTTGTGGTACTATTTTTGTGCATATGTTGTATATCTTGTACATGTTGTGTATGTGATGTTGTGTGCATGCAGTGTTGTGTATATATAGTGTGTGTACATGTTTTTTATGCAATGCTATGTATCAGGTGGTATAGATAGTGTTGTGTGAATCGTGCATATGCAGTGTTGGGAATAGATGGTGCTATGTACATATTGGATATGCGATACTATGTACATATTGTACTATGTGCATGATGGATATATGGTGTTGTGTGTAGGTGTTGACGTGTACATGTCATGCATATGGTGTTGTGCACGTGTGGTGTCATGTACATGTCATGCATGTGGTGCTATGTATGTTTGGCATTGTGTACATGTTGTATAGGTGGTACGATGTACATATGACATTGTGTAGGTGATGTCATGTACATGTGATGTTGTGTACATGTTGTGCAGGTGGTACTCTGTACATGTTATACATACAGTCCTAGTGTACATGTGGTATTGTGTGCATGTCATACATTTTGTTTTGTGGGCATTTAATACTCTGTATGTGCATTGTGTAGTTGTGGTATCATGACATTTGTACTTGTTTTGTTGTACTCGATGTAGTACACGTATTTGTGTTGTGTTTTACACTCGGTGTAATTTTATGTATTGTGTTATGTTGTACCCTGGATGTAGGTGTATGTATTGTGTTATGTTTTACACTAGGTGTAGGTGTATGTGTTGTATGTCAGGTGTAGATGCATGATGTTGTATTCCTGTGTGGTTGTATGTGTCTGACCCACACTATGTGTATGTGCACATGGTTGAGGAGAAGGCACTGGGTATCTGTCGAGTGTGGAAATCTATCGAGAGTGCATACAGAATAAAGACAAACGTAGAAGCTAATGATTGATTAAAGGATAAGTATCATCATTTTATTTTATTTTAATTATGCATGTGATTTATGATTCTGGTATATGCTGATCAGATGTGATTTATGATTTTATTTTATGATGATTACATGTGATTCGTGATTTTGATCTACGATGGTTTTGTTTTGAGCTAACCTAATGTGATATTTTTATACATGTAGTTTTCGTCAAAGAAGTTAGTTTGACTTTTTGTGTCAAGAAGTAAACATGATTGCAAGTGTACCTTATTGACGAGCCACCAATGAGGTATGATGTGAATTTATTTCAAATTATTTTGAATCTAATGGAAATTTTGTGCTTGTTATAGGTGTTGGGATAATTTATTAATACAAATTAACACGAGTATTTAATTATCAATCTGAGTTTGTAAAACATGGAGGCAAGTCCACAGTGTATCGATATCATATGTGCCCAAGCTTAGAAGATAAAGTTTGAAGAGTTAAGGAAGTACATATTACAAATATAAGCCTATTTTAATAATTTATGATTCATTTATGTAATATGTGAGGGATGAGGCTCCTAACTTAGGAGAACCAGGTTGTCCATCCCTACAATACATATTTCATGAAGATAAATCCAAATCACTAATTAACAATGGTTTATGATGCAAAAGATGTAAAAGAAGAGGTTCCTAACTAAGGAGGACTAGATTGTCCTTCTTCACAATTCTACTATATCATAATCACCATTGCTTCAAACCAGAAATGTAGAAATAACTTCAAATAAGAAAAAGATAATGAAATCCAGTTTTAGTTCAAGATCAAATAGAAGGGGAATTTAATTAAATTCCTATGTTTCCCTTCATATGTAGATTGGAATTAAACCAATTTTCATTCAACAATCATCACACATCTAAATACATTTGAAACAAGAACTAATTTATGAAAACTATGAACATTTAACGAAGAAGTGCACTTAGCTTGGTGTGGGGGCCCTCCACCCTTGCCTTGCACACTTGAAGAAATCTCCGCTACAACAAATTCAGTAAATCAACCAAGCATGAACAACAAATTTAAATGAGATAGGTTTTTCAATTAGATTTCAGTCTTCAAAGAGTGTCAAAATCAAATTACATAAAGTCTACATTAATTCTCCATTACATAAGCCTTCAAAGTTTTGGCTTAAATAGAAGATCATGAAACAAATTGATGTAAAGTATCTATAAAAAATGTAACTATCCATATCCATCTATCCAATTCGAATGCATTCAATATATCACTAAAAATATGGACAATCCCATGAAATCATAAAATTGCCCTATTTCCTAGAGATTTTCTGAATGACTAGTCACGTTTGACCAACCTTGACTGGGCCTAATTTAGATTCTTTTTACCGAACCAATTGGAATTAGCTTAGTCCTAGTTCCCAAGCTTTCCATTCATGTATCTAGCCTGAGCCCAAGTGTCCTGCAAATGTGTCATCCACATAGCCATTACGGGAATTTCTTATTCTGTCCAAAAATACTCTTAAAACCCAATTTTTGCAAAAATATCTAAAAATTGAAAAACATATTTTATTTGCTTGAATATGCATAATAAGGTCAAAATAAGGTGTATATGGATGGTACATGGTGGAAAATGATGGAAATTAGGTGGATTTTAATAAGCAAAATTTGATAAAAAAACGGGGGCCAATAATAGGAATGCATGAACATGCCCGGTTGGGTGGCTGAAATTGACTGCAATAATATTCAACAAAAAAAGGAATTTGAATATGAAACACTATGTTGGTAAAGTATTCATGAGTAGGGTCATTGTGGGACACTGGTACCAAAAAGTGTCCATTTATTTCTATGAGCATGTTGTGGCCGGTATGATGGTTTTAAGGCAGGGATATGCCTTGGTATTGTATCTTTGAATGTGACAAATCCTTTCCAAGGGATGGATTTCCCCGAATGGGGGTACCAGTGGAACTTGGAAGGTGTGTGATTGCATGGAAAGGGGTGACTTTATTGCACGAGGGACTATGTAGCAGAGAAGGGAAGGGCAAGGAATTTGTGTCCCATGATTGCACAATACCAATTCCAAGCTGAATGATGGGGAAAACACTCTAGTGGGTATTTGTTTGGCTTATTATGGCTAAGGAAATTGTCAAAGGCAATGGAAAAGGCTTTGGAAAGGCATAAAGAATTTATTGGCATTTTATTTATGAAAATAATGGGAATTAGTAGAAAATGGAAGTGAAAGGTCACAAGTTTCATGTGAGGAGAAAAATGAAGGAAAATAATGGAAAATGAACAAAATAGAGGTCTTATTGATAAAAATGCTTATGATTATCAATTGGTAGGCTTGGTCAGTCTAAGCTTGGTTAGTTCAGTTTTGGTGGAGCTCCCTTCTATTATCTCTCATACTTTTGGAAACTTTGAATTATCTTGGAGCACTCTTAGAGATTGTGGCATTATTGGATTTTTGGGGCACAAAGGCAAAGGAACATCAGGAAATTGTAAGAGCACATTGGGATTAGCAGCTACAATGAGTTTTTCTTATAGGTATCGAGTTTCATGTATGTTTTCCTCGCTAGCTTTGGCATGCATGGCATATGCATGTGGTTTCTTGGTTATGATCTTTCATTGTCATGGAGGGCTGCCTGGATTGATAGTGGGTTTGTCTAGCCTTACCATTTCTTGGATAGCCATGGTGGTGTGGGTTCATTTCTTTGTTTTTCTGGTTGGTTCTCATGTTTCCTTTAGCTTGGGTTGATTTTTTAGTTCCTAGAAGCCCTAGTTGGAAAAGCACTCTACAAGCCCTGTAACATCTTGGGTTGAGTTACTAGTCTTGGTAGCCTTGATTGGATGAACGCTTTGGAATGCCTTGTTTGGTTCAGATACTAGTCTTACAAGCTCTGGTTCAAAAAATGCTCTCGAAACCTTACATCAGCTATGGGTTGATTTATGAGTCCTGGCAGCCTTGGTTGGAACAAATGCTCTCGAGCCCTAGAAGTATTAAGTAGATCCTAATATGATGATGGTTTTGTGATATCCGAATGTGAGGTGGAACTACTATTTGATGGCTTGAGGTGGTTGGCCTATGGAAGTTGTGGATGGTTTTGGATTGATGTGTTATATGAGAACCCATATTCATGGTTGGAATATGGCATGTGGGTGAATGGCTGAAGTTAGATTTGGCTCAACCATTCTACGGTCAACTGGAGCATGGTAGTCCCATACCAGGTTGGATTTGTCACCATTAATATGAGTTTATTTCTCCTTGCTATCTCATGAGTATTATAGTGGTTTATATGTGGATTCTATGGCTATTATATTTTTGATATTTTTGTTGCTATTATGCTGGTTATAAGCATGTATTATGACAATGATGATGTATGTATTTCCTCATGTTTTGATTGGTAAATGAATGAATAATGTATCTATAGCCTAATATATGATAATGTAGCTAAGGATATAAGGGATCAATTCTTCTTAGCAATTCTCAAATAAGTATGAGACCCCTATGCTTAAATGTGTTGTTTAGACTTGTAGATTGCATTGATGCGACATGTTTGATAGAATGTCAGTATCAGTTGTGGATGCTCACCCCTAGTCCTAGATTTTGTTTTTGGTTTATCAGTCCTTTCATCATGTGTTTAATGGATTCCAGAAATTACAACAAGCTTTGGGATGTAGTGGGAATTCTAGGATTGAAAAGTGCCTTAAAATCCCCTGACTCTAGGAGAGGTCAGCAAGAAATAGTCCTTGGACGTATGTATGTAGGCTTGTGGGGTCATCCAAAACCCTCTAGACACTTGCATACCCATACCATAGGAGAATCCATAGATCAAGAGGTCTAAAACCTCACTAGGACTCAGGGGTTGGTTAGCATAAACATTAAAATGGTTCTTAGGAGTCTTATCACTGATGTTGGAGGTTTGTATGATCTGTTTCCATTGGTTCCACTTACTTAACGTGACTTAGGAGGTCAAATCATATCACAGTAGCCTCTCATCACATGTTTACCCTAGTTGGCTAGTTACTTGGGTAGATGTGGGAGGAGGGTGTTACACACCAAATAGTTAAGAATTAGGTTTAACAATTGATAGTTTTTACAATTGTTTCCAATGTAATATTTTGTTTAAAAGGACTTCAAGAGACCAGTTTTGGGGTTCCAACTTTTGGCCTCAAAGAGACAATTCTACTATGTAATGTACGATATTTTCTTGGAGGTGTAATGAAATTTAAGGATGATTCCAATTGTCTATTGATTATGATAGGTTTTTATCTATCATTCTATAATTAGTTTATGTGTAATTATTCTTTGGAAAATGTGTAATGAGGTTGTTGGTTCTTTTTAACTCAACAAATTTATTTATGGTTTAAATAGTTGATTGTACCTTGGAATCCTTATTAAAAGTAACCTTAAACTATCCTCCACCTTTTCCATCATTTCATTTCTTAAGTCTTCCACTATTTCATATATGATTTGTTGTAAAATATTTTAAGCCTATAGCCTTGTACAAGGAATCTTCTTATTTTCTTTCTCTCTAAGAATACTACAACTTCAGTAAGTCATTTCAAAGATAGATTAAACATATTGGAAAGGTTTTGTCCTTTCTCCAAGTGCTATAAATACATTACAGTTTAAAAAAATATATATGGGAAATCATGTATAAAATGATAAAATAAGACTTTTTACCTATTTTGGATAGATGTCATAGGCATTGGCCCCATTTTAGCCAAATGTTGTCCCCGTGGTAACAACATATTTTGGCGTTGTTTCTTAGGAGTGGAGAATGAAGTTTATTTTCCATGGGTTTCTCTTTCAAACCATTTCATTGTCTCGTGAGCAAAAAAATTGTGTTGGCTGAATTTTCTCACCAAGTGGGGAATTATTAATAGAAATTCTTGGTCCTAGAAGACTACATAATCAATCATACACTTCCTAGAAAATAAATCTAGCCCTATCTAATCCAAAAAATCTTGTTTCAAGAAGGGTTTGGAGAGAAAAAATAACCTAAAACCCCAAGTCCTATTTTATCTTCCCCTTGGGTCTTCCATTTATTTTTCCCAGAATATTAAAACATGTTACACATAAGTAGTTTCAATAAACTTTGAATTTTCAAAAGGGAAAATTCCTTGCCCTCATTTTCCATTTCTAGAACCTACTCTTGAAGAAAGTTCTTTTGAATATTTTTATTTTTCTTTCCCGATTTTGTTAGAAGTTGAAGAGATAAAAATTGTAGATACTTATAACTCATACTAGACCATTGCTGCAATTTTTCAATTTGTTCTAATCTCTGTAGCCCCTCCAACCTCCTTTGCATCTCAAATATGGAATATCCCCCCTCTTCCAAATCAAAAATGGTGATTCCATGTTTTCTAGTCAATGTTTAGACTCTTTTGAATTTACCTCAACCATTGAATGCAATGCCTCAAGATTATCTAAATTTGTTGCCTAGATTCACAAGAGAGGATGAAATTATACTAGAAAATCACATGGCTACTTTTTGTGCTTTTGCAAAGAATATAAATGGTAAATATCTTTCTGTTGTGATGATATTTTTTATATAGCCTCTCGATGGAGAGGCAAAAAAATGGTTCAAAACTCTTCCAAAAAAATCAATCAATACTTAGGAAGAGTTAGAGAAAGTTTTTATATAGAGATGGGGAGAGAAAAAAAAATCATGACTATTTCTTGGCAGAATTTAATGCCATTAAAGGGAAACCAAATGAAGAAGTTGTAGAGTTCATTAAGAGTTTTAACAAACTTTATACGAGTCTTCGTGTATAAATTAAGCCTCCTCTTGTAGTGGCTAAGGTTGTTTTTACAAGATATTTTGAATTAGATTTTAGCTTTACCTTCAGAGAAAGAAGGTTTGCACTTGGAACCAGATTCAAATAGATGCCATAGAGGTTAAGGCCAATTTGTCTACCACCCGAAAACTGAAATAAAAAGTTCATTGTGTTTATAAGATGAAAGGAAAATAAGAGGTTGGATCTTTAGGTCAAAAAAACGATTCACATGTAGATGTTGGAGGAGATGATTAAGGTTATCAGGAATTTATCAAAAAAGTTGTTGAAATTGGAGTGGGAGAATAAAAATCCACCTACGAAGATTCAAGAGGAACCCAATAGGAATTTTGATCATTAGTTTAGAATACCTCCTCTATAAATTCTTCAGAGGGAGAGGAAAAATCAGCAAGATCAGGTGAAACCTCCTTTATACCTTCAAGATGAACTAGAGGAAGCACTAGAAGAGACTCTGAAGTTTTAATAAAACTAGTATTCCACCTTATCGAAGGAGGAAGAAAGGGAAAAATGAGTGAGCATAATGTTTCCTTATGTCCTCATGTTACTCTAAATGAGTAAGAAATTGATAATTATTGTATAAGGTTTGTAGATATGATGCAAGCTGAATTTCGTAAGAAATATGATCTATCATCAAGAAAGAGATATGGAACTCGGGACCATACTAAAGAAAATCTCCAACAACATGTTTAGAAAGCTCATGATAGGGGAAAAGATTAGCTGAAACTATTCGAGTCCAACAAGGGGAATCTTACAAAAGGCAACAAGTCAAAATCAATCAAGAAAGACAAACAAATCAAACTTCTCAAGGTCAACAAAAAGTTCAAAAGGATAAAATAGTAGAAGAAGAGCAAGTAAAAGTAGAAAAAATGTGCACTCTTTCAATTTGGAAGAGGACTTAGAGAAAGTGAAGATTTTAGAACCATTGGCCGAGATAGAAAAACAACATTCTTATAGGAGGCAGATTACAAACTTCATTAATTTATCTCAAGTTTTTGTTACACAAATACTGTTAATCTGCAAGAACAAAGTCTAGTTGTGATGTTTGGTCCACATGTGGAGGAATAAGACTCAACCAAACCTCATTTTTATATCACCCTCTTAATTCATGATCTCATGTTTCACAACTGCATGCTTGATTCATATGCCTCTCATAATTTGATGCCCCTTTCTGTTATGAAGCGACTAATTTGCAAATTAGTAAACCATATAAATATTTATATTCTTTTGACTTAAAGACGGTCATGTGCATTGGCTTGATAAATGATCTAGTCATTTCTCTAGTTGAAATCCCAGTCAGGAGCATCATAGTGGATGTGGTGGTTGCAAACATCGCCCTAAGATTTGGAATGCTACTTTCCATATCTTAGGTCATGAAGCTGGGAGGCATTCTAGAGTTTGATTTCAAATATGCCATAATCCCAATTTTCGGTGGAGAAGAAAGGAGGATATATCAAGAATACATATTTGTTAGGACAATCACTAAAGAAGGAAGTTCAAATAATTCCATAGTATACATCTAGGACAAAGAATTTTCATGTTTTATGTTGGAAGTAAATGATGCAATTGCTGAAGATACTCAAGTGAAAATTCCTCAAACAATTCAAAAGAAAGAAGCAGTGGAAAGTTCTATTTGGAAATTATTTTTTTGATGGTGCATATTCAAAGGAGGGAGATTTTGTAGGGGTTTTGTTGGTTCCCCAAAGGGAAAAATTATTCCTCTTTCATTAAAATTGAAATTCAGTTCCACAAATAATATCACCAAATATGAAGCTCTCATTCTCGGTTTATAGGCTACCAGGAATATGAAGATTGATTGTTTGTCTATGTTTGGAGATTCGAAATTAGTGGTGAAGTAGATAATATTTTAATGCCGAACAAACCACCTGAGGCTTAGAGCCTATTAGAATGAATTACGGGACATAATTGACAACTTCTTCTCATAACTCAATATTTAGGTTTTTCCAAGAGAAAATAATATATTGGCTGACTCACTTGTAGTAGCAGCCAATAACTTTAAACCTCTCCAAAATACCAAATTAAGATATGAATTTGAAATTAGGTGCAAGCCTTCTATACGTCAGAGTGTAAAATATTGACAGGTATTTGAGGACGAGCAGATTAAAATATTTCTAGAGGTGGTTAGAGAATTTTCTTCTTCAAAAATTGATCAAGAAGAAGAAGGCGAGAATATTGAAGATGAAGAAGTGGTAGAATAATATTTACCTTGGAACGACTCTATTGAAGATCATAAAATTGTGCATCTGAAAGGAAACATGATTCCAAAAGTTTTGGTTCCTTTGGAGAGACTATTTGATGCAAATGATATTGTTGTGAATGTTACTAAGCAAAGTTTAGAAGATGAAATTGAGGATTGCAATATTGGCACTAAGAGAAAACCTAAGCTTATAAAATTAGCAAAGGGAATCTCAAAAGATTACAAATAGAGGTATGATAATACATTTAAAAAGTATTATGATTATTTTCTCTCTCTAATGAAGACTTAAAAACATATAACAAAGATATTATATAACATAAAATTCTCTTAAAATCGGGGGCGAAACCATACAAGCAAAAGATTAGACAAATTAATCCTTTGTTACTTCCATCAATTGAAAAATGAGTTAAGAAGTTGATTCAGGCTAAAATTATTGTTCCATTAAGATATTCAGATTGGGTAGAAAAATCTGGTGCCTTCGAGGAAAAATAATGGGGAAATCACGCTATTTATTTATTTTTCAGAATCTAAATAGGCCATCATTAAAAGATAACTACCCTCTTCCCAAGATCGATCAAAATCTTCAAAAAGTTGTAGGAACTTCAAGGATATCTATGATTGATGGGTTTTACAGATATAATCAAATAGTTTTTCACCCAGATGATAAAAATAAGACAACCTTCACTACACCATGGGGCACTTTTATGTATGCAACGATTCCTTTTGGTTTGATGAATTTAGGTGCTCTCTTCCAATGGGCTATGGATATAGCCTTTGTTAGAGAAAAGTATATGTTTTTGGTTAATTATCTTGATAATATTACAGTCTTTTCAAAATGAGATGATGAAAATTTGGATCATTTACAATACACTTTTGAAAAGTTCAAAATGTATGGACTATCCCTGAATCCTGAAAAGTCACATTTGGCTCTTACAAAGGGAAAATTATTGGGGCATGTTGTATCAGAAGGAGGAGTTAAAATTGAACCAAAACATGTGCAAGCAATTATTAATATATCTTTACCTAGAAACAAAAAGGAAATACAAATTTTCCGGAGAATTTTATTTTCCTTAGGAGTTTTATTCCAAATAACACAGAAATTATAAAGGAAATTACTTATATGTTGAAGAATGATGAAAAATTTAGGTGGAATCCAACAACAAGAGACTCTTTTTCACAGATTAAGAAATATTTTGGACAACCTCCTATTTTGGTAAATATTAAATATCAAAATCCTTTTCATATTTTTTATTTTGCATCTCCTACTACAATTGCAACAATGATTTTGCAAAAGAATGAAGAAAATAAGGAGTAACATGTGGCATTCTTTAGTAAGGTGTTGAGGGATGTAGAGATAAAATATAAAATTTTATAAAAATAAGAATATACCCTTGTCAAAGCTTTGAAGGTATTTAGGACATATATTTTACAATCAAATATCACTACATATGTACCTAATACAACAATCAAAGTTGTACTGACATAGGGGAACAATGAAGGAAGAAGAGGAAAATGGACAGCAAATATACATGAGTACAATATGAATATCAAGCCAAATAAGTTAATCAAGGGAGAGGGATTAGCGAATAGCTTGACATAATATAATTACCAAGAAATGGGAATAAACATGTTCACTAATATTTATGAACCAAACGTAGTTGGTGAGGAAGGTAAAACCAATAAATAGGATGATAGAATCTCCTATAAGTATTCACGTTCCAATTGGTATACAAATATCATCCGTTATTTGTTATTTCTTAGTTTTTAATGACATTTTGATAGATAAAAATATAATTCTATGAGGATGAAAGCCTAAAAGTATGTTATTACATATGGTTAGTTATATTGGAGGGATCCCATTGTAGTTTTTTTGTTGTGTTTAACATTGTAGGAAATGACTAAAACCACAAGTGAATATCAAGGTTATGCTTTTGAAGGTCCTTACATTCATAGAGTTTTGACATAAAAATTATTGAAGGTCGATTTTCACTGGCCTACCTTCTTTTTTGATGTGTATAAGTTAGTTAAATGTTGCAGAGGATGTCAAGTTTTTGCTGAAAACAGGAAGTTGGCACCATTTCCATTGATTCCAATATTTGTAGAAGAACCTTTCAGACATTGGGGGTTGGATTTCATAGGGAAAATCAACCCAACTTATATTAGACAACACAAGTGGATATTAAAAGCCACTGATTTTTTTTCAAAGTGGGTGGTAGCCATTCCAACTTGGTCTGCAACCAATTCAATGGTTATTAAATTTTTGGAAGAAAAATTATTTGCTAGATTGGTTGTCCAAAAAGATTGGTGAAAAACAATGCTCAAGTGTTCTGTTATCACTTAGTTGTCTTCCCTAGAAGTTACCAATGAAGGAATAGTTTGAGGTAACTACAAAACTAATATTTTAGACTCAGGTTCTAGCCAACCTAAGTCTAGAGAGGGCTCTCTCTTTATAATTTAACTTTGTTTTGGGTAATATTTCAAGCTAGTTCTTAGTACTTATCATTGTTTTGTTTTGATTGGGTGGTGGAATTAAGAAAACAGATGGGAAAAGCAAGTATTCAGGGCATTGGGCTATGGAGTAAATCAAGAGTGGCTTAACTAGATTTGATCAATCACTAAGGTAAGATTTCACAGGGAAGGTTAGCACAACAAAGTCAAATCTGCAGGTTCAAATGGATGAGGTAGTCCTAACCAGGGCAAAGGTCAATGAAGAATCCTTTACTATGGATGAAATGGGGGGTAAACTATGGAATTAAGGGAGCAATTAAGAATTCCTAGACCAAGATATCTTAGTAGAAAACATATAGAAATTAAACAATTAAAAGAGAGAGCATTTAAGCGAATTCTGAGATATTATTCCTTGTTTACTTTTCAGATTTTATAAGAGACACATATGAATATTCATAACATGAAGAGAAAACAATATTTAAACATGAAGAGATAATACTTATTTGTTCCACGTGTACACAAGAATCCAATGAAATGTCCTCAACTTTATTTCATATCCAGCAAAACCAATCCAGTCTTGAGTACAATAGCTCCTTGGCTCAATATAAAATATCTACAGAAATGTATTTTAATCAACACTAAATACTTCGATTTGTGAAGTATTTATACAAAATATGATACAAAATATCTCATAACAATATGAGAATTATTCTAGGAAACCAAGAATATCTTCACTACGAAGATTTAGACAAATGGAGAATTGTCTTCTTGATGTCCCTTTTATTGTGACTGTGCTGACCATTGTAATTTGGATTTGGCTCTTTTAGTTGCTTTGTAGTTGTGAGTTGGAATCACTTTCTATCTTCTACCTACTGATACTCTTTAATTGTTCTTCTTTGACTCTGTATTACCTGTTTTACCTGGCAGCCATATTTTACCATGTAGATTTACTGTAGTAACGTTTATAGTAAATCTGTAAGTTTTGTCCACCATTCACTATCAGGTAATTTCATCCTTATCATCTTTCTATATATTTCATCATCTTCTGTATACTTAGCAAAATTTTGCCTGTTGGTAAACAACTCCTTTACCTCATGCTCTATGTAAAACAAATTTTCAAGACTATCATATAATACCTTTCCAGTGGGCAAAGACTTTACCCCTAAAGTACTAGCTTGGCTTTTGGCCAGCTTCTTTAGTATTTCAATATAATTCTCTTAAGTCAACAACTTGTCATTTATTACCATAGCACTGGGAAGTCATTTTCTCTTAAGATACCATAATTTGTCATAAAACTATCAATGTCTACTTGGATTCTTTGACACCTTTTCTCCAGATTGAGCATGAGGTTCCTTTTGGTGAGAACCTTCTTTATTTCTATGATGGTTGTTGTTTTGTCATATATTTCTAGTTCATCAAGCTAGTACCTACTTCTTCTGTTCAAAAATGTTATCAATAGGTTGGCTACTTTAGGCATATATCCCAAATCTTCTCTTGTCTTGTGGACTGCTTCTGTACCCATTTTTACTAGTTCAGTCTGTTCAAAAATAACTTGAATAGAAGGCCAAACATCATTGATGGAATAAATGATGTTGGCGCAAATAATTTCTTTCATGTCTCCCGCTGGCTCTTGTAATGTCAAGTCCTTTTCAAGGGCTTTTATTCTTTCTCACATTCTTTGATTTTTCTAAACTTCTCCCTTCTGTTGTATCTAGGCAAGTTTATAGTCAGTCTCCAAATTTCACACTTTTTCCCCAAGTTTCTTAAGCTCACTAGTCAGGATGCTCATTTCCTCCATGGCTTTTATCAATTCAGCTCTTTGTTATGTGGACGTCCCTACACTTGTAGATGCCCCTGTGTCTATTGATGTACCTGTTACTGGCAATGTTGTAGCTGGTGGAACTATGGGTGCTAAGGCAGCAACTAATGTGGAGGGTACTCATGTAGAAAATGTAGGAATTATAGTTTGAGGAGTGGTGGCCAACTCACTCTGTTTGGACTGTGTCAAATTATCTAACTCTTTCTCTCTCTCTTTTAATTTTTCATTCAGCTTAAGGACTAAGTCCATAAGCTCTTCCTGCTTCTGAGTGTCCAACACTTCAGGTGTCTGAGGATGATGAAGAGGGGGAATTTTGAGTTGCTTCTTCAGTGCAGCTATGTCATCATTTTTCTTCTTGATAAGCTTTTCTACAGATTTCACAGCCTTCAGATCATGTCTCAGCTCTATGACCAAGTCCTCTAAGGACTTTATACTAGTGTCCTTGGCCTGTGAAGAGGCCTTCTCTAACTGGAATTATGTTGATATATTATTCAACGAATTCTGGAGTTCGTGGGTGGCAATTGCCTTGCTAGTGAAAGTGGAGTAAACCATTTCCTTAGTCTGCCTGTGTAACTCTATTTGGTCAATAGGATGGATATCCTTTGCCAATACTTCAAAGTCTGCTTTTAGATAATCTTCCATTGATCTAGGTTGTTGTGTAGTTGGCTTCAAGAAACTCATTTTCATCTTACCTTCCTGTATGTCAAATGCTGACCTTAGCCTTGTTTGATTTGTTGGAGCCATTTTCAGGTAGTGTGCATAACTTTGGGCCTTTAACCTTTCATTTCTTGCCTCGATTTCTTTGTATTTCTCTTTGATATCTTGGCTCTAGCTAGTAGGAGCCCTGAAGGAAGATAATTCCACATGCTTCTTCCTTTATAGAGTTTGAACTTGTGAGATGGAAGGTTGTTGTGTACCTCCTGAAGGAGTGGTATGCCTGATTTCCGCTCGTGTTGTCCCTGTTGTTTCTTCAGTAAAATCCTATTCTAAAAATGGATTCAACCTTTGCCTCTTAGCATAAATGTGGGAAATGGGTCTACTGGAAGGAGTGGCCTCCTCTCTATCTCTTTTCTGATTCCTTTCCTCATTTAGAGGAGTTTGTAAAATAGGAGGATTACTCATGATTTTCTCTAGCTGAGAAAGTTCTTCTGAAATCTCTAGTTATTCTGATTCCTCTGGTTACTCTAATGGTTTTGACTGCTCTAAAGGTCCTTCTTCTACTGCTTGCCTTTGAGATTGACTTTCTCCTGGTACCTGTACAAATGAATCCTCATCAAGTCTTCTATCTAAATCAATTAATACATTATTGACATCAGCTTCTATGCTATCCCCATCTACCAAAGTGTTTTCCACCAATTCAAGCTTATTTGCATGCTGTTCGATTTCAGGGATTCTATGGTGGATATAAGGACATAATTTATTCTTCTGTATCCTATTGCAGATGAACTATAAAGGGTCATAGTTCCAGATAAAACTTTTTTTGAGTTTCAACCTTTGGAGGATCAAGTTTGCTTCCTTTCTTGCTTCCCTATTGTTACATATGAATGGACCAAGCTGATCTTTTATCCTAAGTTGAGATTTTTTCTTAGTTTTCAAAAAATGCACCTCATCTGAATTGATGATTTGCCTATAGCAATCCAGGGCAAATAATCTCATAAGGAGGTATGTCAGCAGTTTATAGGGAGCTAGCTCATACCCATAGATTCTGATTTCAGTGTGGTGTTGGTACAAGTACCAATCCCTTGCTCTAAATTGTTTTGACAACTAAAGGACCCTCCTAATGTCTGACTGATTCTCGGGGGGAGGGATTCCTAATAGAATAATTATCACTGGGCACACAAAGAGAGCTATGAAATCAGTATAAGAATATTGAGAGTCATATTGGTGGATTAATGAAGTCTAGAAGACCACTGATCTGGGGTTGCCTCTAGTATCAAGCTTTTTGAGGGTGATTAGAAATTTATCAGCTTGATAATACAAGAATAGATGATATAAAATTGAAGAATATTTAAACACTCTTTCATTACCAATTCTCATGAATTGATCATGCATCTTATAACCAATGAACTTAGCATGGTCAAACATGATGGTTGGGGGCTTCCTAGGAGAGTAGATAGACATAAAGGCTATAATAATTTCATCAACAAATTCACTTGTGGTTTGGCCTAATACACTAGATATCATGTCTACTATGTCTCGGCCAAGATCAGAGAATATAGTCCACATGTAAGGGGGAGAGTCCTTTGGAGTGTATTTTTCTTCCCTAATGAAGGTCTGGAATAACCTACCAAGTTTGATTGATGTGAGTGTAGGGAATATATTAAGCAAATATCCAACAGAAAGAGGGGTGAGGTTTCAGCCTGGTTGCAACTGGAGCATTTCATTTATGGACTCGGCAGTGATGGTGAATAATATAGATTGGTATAGGGTCATTACTGCCCTTTACCTGGGATTATAGTTCATATGGCAGTAATGGATGATCTCTGGGAAGATATGAACCCTGGGGAACTGGTACTTGGGTAAACCTGATTCCCAAAATCCAATATAGTCTTCATGGTTTAGGTACTGGTCTCTGTACCTGCAAAATAGTTTCAAAGGCGACTCTTGGACAGACGTGTCTTTAAACTGAAAATCTTTATCTGCTAATGGGAGATGGTTTAAATCTCCTTGAGGAGTAGAAATGGGAGTGCAATTGGGGCATCCATCCTTGGTTCTTATGGATTTAAGGATGGGGGCAGAGAGTTTTTAGTGGATTTTGGGAAAAACTGGTCTAATTCAGGTATTTTGGAGTCACCAAGCAATTTCTCTTACTAAATTACTTAGGATTTGGAAGCAATTTAGTCCAGGTTGTGGAATAAAATAGGGTTTCTCAGTGAATTGGGATAAATACCTAGTTTTGGCTTTTGGATAGAGTAATGGCGACTATGCACTATTTGTAGGAAGCGCACGAGACTCCAAGGTGGTCTGGAGTTTTAGCAGCTTCGGTTAGATGGCAGTTAGATGTAGGTTGATGGTTGCACATACTCTGGTGCTTTCATGGTGGTCAGAGTGTTCTTTTTCATGATAAAATAAAAAACAATGAGTTTTTTAGTTTTATTCATAAAGTCAATTATTTTGGCAGGTACAGTGGGAAAAGGACACTTGGCATTAAGCAGGAAACATGACATTTTGTCATTTAGTGGGAGGTAGTAAATGGGATCGTATCGCACCACTTTCGGGATAAAGTGGTTTTGGGGGGAGGTCGCCCGATGCCATTCATCGGATGCCACGTAGCAACGAGGTGAATAGTGAAACCACCCAATCAGGCGGGTAAAGGTTGGTCTTCAGAGACCGCCTGATATGAGTGTCAAGTGTTAGATCAAAAGGGGTTAAATCGTAAGGTGATTGGGGTGATGATTTGATCTGAGGTTTAATGGAGGGGCCCGACGAGGTTTTAATGCATGGAGGGATTAATTAATTGTGGATTAAGGAGGTTTAATGACATCGAGAATAATTTCATTGGTGGGGACATATTATTAATTAATCACTGATTAATTAATTAATTAATTTTACTCTATGGTGGGCCATAGTTAATAATTAGTCGCTGATCAACTTAATTAATCCCTTAATTATTCACTAATAGGGTTTATGTTTCAAACCTTGGGGCGGGATATTAACATATGGGTTTTTAATAAAATATATGGGAAAGGGGTATTTTTTGGGATTTAATAAATAAATTCAAAGCTAATATGAAATGAAAGTGGAAATGAAGTGCGCTAAGTATAATGTATGTTAAATTTTATTCGCACCACTTTCGGGATAAAGTGGTTTTGGGGGGAGGTCGCCCGATGCCATTCATCGGATGCCACGTAGCAATGAGGTGAATAGTGAAACCACCCAATCAGGCGAGTAAAGGTTGGTCTTCAGAGACCGCCTGATATGAGTGTCAAGCGTTAGATCAAAAGGGGTTAAATCGTAAGGTGATTGGGGTGATGATTTGATCTGAGGTTTAATGGAGGGGCCCGATGAGGTTTTAATGCATGGAGGGATTAATTAATTGTGGATTAAGGAGGTTTAATGACATCGAGAATAATTTCATTGGTGGGGACATATTATTAATTAATCACTGATTAATTAATTAATTAATTTTACTCTATGGTGGGCCATAGTTAATAATTAGTCGCTCATCAACTTAATTAATCCCTTAATTATTCACTAATAGGGTTTATGTTTCAAACCTTGGGGCGAGATATTAACATATGGGTTTTTAATAAAATATATGGGAAAGGGGTATTTTTTGGGATTTAATAAATAAATTCAAAGCGAATATGAAATGAAAGTGGAAATGAAGTGCGCTAAGTATAATGTATGTTAAATTTTATTTTCTTTTTGACATAAAACATTATATCTTAGGCTAAATGTGCATTTGTTAGTTTTTATGAAAAAGGGTTTTGTTTGGGGGCTTACATGTCCTAGGCAAAAGGTGATTTTACCTTAGGAAAAGGGATTTTGTAGAGGAGATGAATGAATTATGGAGGGGGTGAATGAGGGTGAGGGGGATTTTAGTACTTAGACCCTATAAGTTATTGGGCTGAGGGTCCAGTCCCTCCAGAAGTCAAAGAAATGCTCTAAGCCCCTTTAACTTAAGGTTTTAGGTACTTTTGACTTTACTTATTGGAAATTAGTAAACTTAAAGGTAAAGTGAATGGGGAAATTAATCACTTGAATTTGTGTAAATGTTCAATTATCATCCATACTTTAGCAACTTGTTGATGAAAGTAAATGATATGATCTTAACTAATCATTCATCACAATTTTGTAACCATTCAACTACTTACCCATCTACTCATCCTACAATTTTTTCTACTCTTTATTATGGTGCACTTAAGCTGGCAAACCCTTATCAAAACATTTTTCTCTTATTTTACAATAGAAATCTATCTAAGTCTCTCCTTATTACATCCAAGGGCGCAGATTAAAATGTTGAGCTCCTTTTATTTACTCTACCTATCTACTTATCTGCCAATATTAAACAGTTTGGTCAGATTTTATTTCTCTATCTATAAACATGAAATTCAAAACATGGAATAACCGAGATTAAACATATTGACTATCCATGGATTGTGGCAAAGATAACAAGTTTCACACGATCTTTTTATTCTACATCAAAAGTAAGTGGTAGTGGAATTTTGATTTGCACACTTTCATGGTCTTTTTCTTTTTCCTTGGGGTTCATTTTTCCTCATTTTTTACCTTTTTTACTCTTTTTGTCCTTTGATTTTTCTTTTAGGACATACCCTAGTTACATTTTTTTTATTTTTTATTTTTTGAATATGGAAAACATTTGCAGAAAGCAAAGGTATGTACATATTACATATTTAACCTCAACTGTTTAAAAATTATGACACCTATTGGTATAGGAACATAATAGTGGCTCCACTCGGGGATGGCATTTCTTGGTGAAATGTCAAGAACTAGTAGAACAATGGCCCTCTGAATTACTATGATTTTACTCTACAAGTTTCCCTTTTCCTTTGTTGCTTTATTGATATTGATGATAGTGAAACTTTTGAAGCTAAGGGCCTTCTCTTCATGCTTCAACTCCAAAATTTACCATCCAATCAACACTAAACTTTGGGAAGGATATAATATGTACAAGTGATTAGTGCAATCAGTGACTGGGATCTATATAGTGCTTAAGCATTTGACCATTGACTAGTCCTCTTCCTACTTCTGAACCATTCAATTCTTTGAGGAAATAAGCATTATTACCCCTGAAAGCATAAATTATGTAAGGGCCTTTCCATAGGAAGTCAAACTTCCCATGTTTACCTTTATCCTCCCTTCTTGGGTCCCATTTCAAAACATTATCTCCTAGTTAGAAATATTCTTCCTTGGTTCTTTTGTCAAAATTTTTCTTGATTCTCTCCTACACAACTTGGGATCTGATATACACTCCCTCCCTAGTTTCCTACAAGTGAATTGTCTTGTTGATTCTCCTTTGAATATCATTTGGTTCAACCTATGCTTCTTGGAATAAATTCATCACTGGTGTTCCCAAAGAAGATGGGAAGACTGCCTCCATTCCACGGGCTAGCTGATAGGGACTAGTACCAATGGATTTATTTGTGGTCATCCTATCTGCCCACAAGGCATTTACTAGTTTCTTATTCCAGGTTTTATTTTTATCTTCCAACAATTTTCTGATGATATTCATTAAGCTCTTATTAGAAGACTCTGCAAGTCCATCTCCTTGGGGATAGTAGGATGTGGAGTGACCAAGGGTTATGTGATACTTGTTGAAAAAATCAATCATCCTCTTTGATTTAAAGGTTGTTGGATTGTCTGTGATGATTTTAGTGGGGCAGCAAAATTTGGACAGAATGTTGGCCTTAAGAAAACCTATTATGACAGTATCAGTGGCTTGTCTTGAGGGTATGACTTCTATCCACTTTGTAAAGTAGTTTGTGGGAGTCAAGATCCATATATGTTGGGCAGAGGAAGAGGGATGAATTTCACCAATGATGTCAAGACCCCACTATTGAAATGGTTTTTAAATAGATATAGGTTTCAAAGGTAATGGCAGGAACTTCCTTTTTCCTTCAAAAATCTAAGTGGCATGAGGTTACAAATTTGTTTACATCAGTAAATAGAGTAGGCCAGTAAAAACCAGCCCTTAAGATCTTATCAGCTGTTGTCTTCCAATAAATATGTCCCCCACAGTCACTTGCATGAAACTATTGCAAGATTTTGTCAGATTCTTCCTTTAAAAAATAATTCAGAAGGATGCCTTCATGATTTTTCCAAAATAAAGCATTGTCAATTATGCAAAACTTCAAAGATTTCATTTTTAAGAACCTACTTTTAGTCATGGATAACTCTAGAAGAATTTGAAGGTTTTGTAGAACGTATATAATGTCAACATACCATGGTGAATCTGTGAAGGCCGAGCTAGTTTGTGGAGTCGCCATCTCCTCTTCGTTATCCAGTTCTGCAATGAAATTTATGTCTAGGGCCTAACTGTCTAATTCAGCCATGAGCTTGGCTAAACCTTCACCTTTGATCAATTTTGTAGGTTTTATTTCTAAATCATATTCTAATACGGTAGCTATCTCTTCCCATCAAGTCCATTTTGTGTTAGAATGTCTTTGACCACAGCATTGGGGACATAAGCTACTATATGAGAGTACAAGATATAAAATATGAAATCTTTAATAGCTTTAACTAGAGCAAAAGCTTTCTTTTCTATTATATTATACTTTAAAGGTGCATCTCTCAGGGCTTTACTAAAGAATGCTATTGGTTGTTCAAAACCCTGATCATTCCTCTACAGTAGGACTGCAGCAATTGTGTGTTCTGAGGTGAACGAGAAAGTGATAAAATCTCTATCAAGCATTGGACTGATGAGAACCGGTGTTAGTGTTAAGGATAACTTTATATCTTCAACTGAATTTTTAGCGTCTAGAGTCCATTTAATAGTCGAAGATTTCTTTAACATGTTGTTTAGTAATTTAATTAGTTCAACTAAGTTAGATATAAATATTCTAAAAAAGTTCATTTTGCCTGAAATGCTTGAAGTTCTTTGATGTTCCTGAGATGTGGTATCTGCAAAATGGCTTCAATTCCTGTTGGGTCAATCTAGATACCATCTTTGGAGATGATGTGCCCTAGTATCTTCCCCTCTTCCAACCCAAATATTTTTTTTTAGGATTTACAGAAATTCCATTTTTCCTACACTTGGTGAAGACCTGCGTAAGATGATCCAGGTGTTGTTGATTTGATTTAGAGAATATTGTGATATCATCTGCGTATATTACCAGGAAGTCATGTATTTCCTTAATCAGGCCCTGGGGTGAATCTAGAGGATAACGCAATTGTTTAGTATTTGATACAAAGTGTAGATTTTGAGATCTAGTCTTTGAGGAGGAAATTGAAGTTTCCTGCCACAAAGCATGTTCAAGTTTCGGAACTAGCCCAAGTTGAGAAACAAAAAATAGAAATACATTTCTGCACAATTGTGGTGGAGTCAGACTCATAGGATACAACAAGAAAACTTACTAGAATCATTACAGAGATGAAGAATTTGGAGGAAGAGTTTAGGAAACTACAAAAGAATCTAGATGATATGAAGGATAGATTGGAGGATAAGGAGAGACAATTAAACATGACTAGAGATAATGGAACTAAACATCACAATAAGTACTAATCTGCATGTTATGAAATTAAATAGTTGAAAGAAAAGATAAAGGGGAATATGTCTCTTATTCAAGCAAGAGAGACCATCTTGAATGATATTATTCAACAAACAAAATAATTTAGGGGTCATATGGTGGTCATGGATAAAGAGAAATTAATGATTAGAGCCCCTAAATATATTACTTATACCAATAAAGCTCAGTCACAAGAATGTGCACTACTCGCTAAAAATATCATTAGTTATCTAAATGCCAAATCTTCACTAGAATTGAGGGTAGTGTGCATCATAGACAAAACATCTGTGTCAAAGATAAGCAAGATGGTGTAGAAAAACATGTATAAGAAGCATGCATAAAGCAAGTTATTGGTGGTTAGAGAATTAGTGGGAGCTGTAAAATCTATTTTTGACAAAAGAGTCCAAGAAAGGTTACCTTCACGTTCGGATAAACAAGGAAATATCCTTCCTTAGGAACAATATGGAACATTGCTATTGGAGGCAAAAAGTAAGATCAATGCTTCTCATGATAGAACAACATTTTTAAAAGGAGAAACCATTGTAAATTACTTGCAAAGGGATTTTCATTTTCCATGGTTAATCAAAACCTTCTTCGTTGAGAAGCCAACATGCACCAAGGTAACCAATTTAAGAATGGCCTGCAATAGGATGATGCAATGTCAATTTTCATACTTGGTGATGTCGAGGAAATGTCATATTTTAATTTCTTCATTAAAGGTTCAAGTTTTGGAACCTAGAGTTTCATCAAGAGAGCCCGCCATTGCACACAAGTGCCAAGTCATCAAATGTTTATTTTACTATTTTCAATTTCTGGAGAATGTCTCATTTTTTAATTTAAGAATTAGAAAAGGTTTAGTATTTTAGTTTTCATAAAGAACAAATAGTTAAGAATTAGTTTTGATAGCTGAGAATTTTTATAATTGTTTCCAATGTAATATTTTCTTTAAAAGGACTTCAAGGGGCCAATTTTGGGGTTCCAAATTTTCTCCTAAGAGAGAAATTTTCTATGTAACATAGAAGATTTTCTTCGAAACCTAATGAAATTTCAAGATGATTCCAACTAACTCTTGATTATGACATGTTTCTATCTATATTTCTATTAGTCTTTAAGTGTAATTATTCTTTGGAAAATGTGTAATGAAGTTGTTGGTTCTTTTTAATTCTACATATTTAATTTTTCTTTAAATAATTGACATTAACTATTCATGTTTATTAAAAGTAACCTTAAACTCCACTCCACGTTTTCCATCATTTCTTTTCTTCAGTCTTACATGGTTCAACTATGATCTAGTGTAAAATATTTGGTACCTATAGCCTTGTACATTGAATATTCTTCTTTTATTTTTCTCTAACCATATTAGAACTTCCATAAGTCATTTCATAGATAGTTTGACCATTTTGGGAGTGCTTTTCACTTTCTCCAAGACGTATAAATATGTTACATTTTTCATAAATATCTCTAGGAAATCATGTATAAAATGATTAAATAAGACTTTTTATCTATTCCACAAATATGTTGTAGGAAATGGACCGCTTTAGCCAAATTTTGTCCCTAGGGTAACAACATCTTTTTGCGTTGTTTCTAGGGAAGGGAGAATGAATTTATTTTTCCCTGGTTTTTTCTTTGAAACCATTTCATTGTTCGGTGAGAAAAGAAAGTGTGTTGTCTAAATTTTCTCACAAAGTGGGGAATTATTAAAAATAGTTCTTTCTCCTAGAAGACCACATACTCCTGAAAGAACCTTTCAAAAATTGGGGGTTGAATTACATAGGGGAAATCAAATCACGTTATAGTAGACAACACAAGTGGATTTTAATAGCCACTGATTATTTTTCGAAGTGGGTGGAAGCCATTCCAATAGAGTCTGCAACTAATTCGATGGTTATTAAAATTCTGGAAAAAAATTATTTGATATATTTGGTTGTCAAAAAATGTTGGTGACAAACAATGCTCAAGTGTTCAAATATGCAAATCTAATTAATTTTTTCCATAAATACAATGTTATTCTTAGTCACTCTACCACCTTTTATCCACAAGGGCATGGTTTGGTAGAGTGTTATAATAAGACTTTGGTAAGAATTTTGAAGAAGAATATTGTAGAAAACAAGAAGAAATGGGATTCCCAACTTAAGTTTTCTTTGTGGGAAAACAAGGTGACAACAAAGACGTCCACTCAGAAGTCACCTTTTGAACTAGTAGTATATGGAATGGTAGCCTTGTTAGTCAATTATCCAATCCAATAACTACATTAATCAAATATATTTAGGAGGAACCTAATCCATTGACTAGAAGAATAAATTAGCTGGTGGAGTTGAACGAAAGTAGAGAACAAGTGTGTTATCAGCCTATTTTACCCCTCTAGGTCAGTGACCCTCAGTATTTGAGTCTCACTAACGTTTTCCATACTCAAGGCTCTTTTTCTTCTAGTTTGACATAAATTCGCTTGCACAATCGCCTATGGGAGTGAATATAAGCTCACAATCACTCTCAAGCCTCCTTTATGGGAATGAACAAGGACCCTTTTTTCCCTTTCAGTGCCAGCGACCAGGGGCGTCTTCTAGAGTGTCATAGTCCCTAAGAGACTAGTTTGATTTCACATGTATTAGAGTTGGCCATGACTTATCCTTAGAATTTTCTATGACTTCTCTTTGTCCTAAGCATTTAGATACATCCTCTCATGACCTCTCTTCTGCCTATTTATAGTGTACACTCTAATAGGTTCATCTTGTTTTGGATAGCTAGGATTGAGACTCAAATATTGATATTATGTTGCTATAGCTTGTGAGGTCATTTTCCATTTGTCTACTACTCTTCATGGTCATTTCTTGGATATAGTGGGGAAAATATGTCGGAATGTGGAGGAGAAGGTTGGAGGTGAAACTTTAGCATTGCATTTTTTCCTTTCATAACGAATAGAAATATATGTTCCATTCCTTCCATGAATTTGTGTTTAGTATGTTATATGCTGGTATCTATTTCGTTTGATCTAACAATCTTCTGAGGAAAATAACTTGCTATCTTCATTTAGTCATCATTTTATGCAAGGATAGAGATCTGGTGCAGACATGTTGGATCACTCGATTGGAGTGCAAGATCTACATTGAACTCAAAACTCTTCCCTGACATACGAGGATTCTAGTTATGATCTCTCATCTTTATAGTATAGATCTGACTTCTTGATGCACGATAGATAATTTGGTATTGGGATTAACTTATTTTTCCATTGATTCTATTCTTCTCTATCTAGAAATCTAATTTGGATACAAGATGATAGACAAAAAACTCCTTGAAAATTTAGCTATAATAGAAACAATGATTTTAATGAGAGCATACTTGCTCTGTGTCTATTTTTCCTCCATCTTTGACTGATTTATCTCTAACTTGTTTTGCTAAGTTTTTTTGTCTGTTTCAATCTATTTGGGTCATTTTTAGGGTTATTTTTTATGTTTTTCTCTCTTTTCTTGGCCTTAGCACGAGAATTTAAGGAATTTTTTAATTTTTTATCTCGATTGCTCTCACAGAGTGTCATCTATGTGACCAAGATCCATAATCGCTCTCTTGTTGATGCTTTGAGAATGATCCTAGTCGCTCTGATCTAGTTTTGGGCCAACAACTAGGCTTTTAAGCCCTAGAAAGGATCTTGATCTATTGTGAGTTTCTTCACCCATGTTCCTACTCAATTTGGGTGCATGTTCATATGTTGTGCTTGATCTAGATCTGTTGTTGTTTTTCGGTTTCCTTTCAATCTGCTACTTGTTATTAAGATGGATTTTTTGTCTTTGGTTAGTCTTAGGCTCTCTTGTTATTTGTTGATCTGATTATAGGTTTGTGTGATTTATGGTTTTCTATTACTGATCAATGGTTGCATGTATCTGGTCTGATATTTTTTATCCAAAGTTTTCCATTTCTTTTAGTCCTTTAAATTGTCTTTGAACCTTCTTTTGGATTCTTTGGGTTGATTCTTTATTTTTTCCTCTAGGTCTCACTTTTAGATCTGATTGGTTGTTATCAGTGATTGTTTAAGCCTGATCCACATCTTATTGACAAAATTTTGTCACTTCCATTCATTATTGTTGTCTCTTGTTAAGAAATTATTTTCTCTTCTTTGGCTTATTTTGGTCATGTTTGGTGGTGTTGTGACCAATTGTACATTTTTTATCTAAAAATTTCTCTTGAGCATGTTTTAATTACTTTTGTAGTGCCCTCATTCGATCGTGTTTAGGCCTTTTTTGCCTCTAGGGTCGGGTTGTGACCTTTGTAAACCATAGGCCCTAGTTAGGCCATTATATACAACCCTAGCTCGACGGAATTTCCCTCCCCTTTGTCCCTTTTGGCTTTTGATTTTGATTGCTTTCAGTATGTTTCTTTGATTGAGCTTTGTTTCTCCTAGTTGTGATTCATTTGGAGTGCTTTGTGTTCTTTCTTGAGAGTCTTTTCCTTTGGTTTCTTTTTGTATTATTTTGGTTTTCCTTCATTGTCTGTTTTGGGTCCATTAGGGGAATTTTGAGGTCTAAAATGGGCCTCTTATGAAAAATGTACAATAAAAATACACTTTATAAGAATAAATAGGATTCAAGATGATGATTTCAACCATGGGGGATGATTCACCATTTTGGAGTAAAAACGTAAACAGATAAAAAAATAATAAAAACTACTTTTTCAACTGTTAGATCCCTATTATACTAGTGTATTCCCCCATTATTATTGTCATTATAGCCCCTTATTGTTATTGTTGTGCAGATGTGATCCCAATATTGTTATTATTATGCCCCATAGAAGCTCACTATTGTTATTGTTGTGCCCTTACATTATTATGGTTATCTCGACTTTGATTATATTGGGACCCCTTAGACTCCAATATATGGAAAGGAGGTTTTGTCATTTGTATCATCCAAGAATTGCTCATTTATAGAATGTAAAGGAGGTTCCCCCCATGAAGAGGCTAATTTTGAAGTCATTGATCTATATTTTATTGTATTTTATGAGCTGGTTGCATAACATTTGGTATCAGAGCTCTGATTATTAGGTTTTGTTGTTTCAAACAGAGCATCGTGGAAGTTTGGCTTTAAAAATATTTCTATGAATCTTCAGAAGCTGAAATTAAAACCCATTTAATCCAAAATATTTATGAACCTCATGACCGGATGACAGATCTTGTCTCACTATATTTTCATAGATATGAACTGAGTAATTTAGGGTTTTTGTAGGTTCCATAATTCGATCTCAAAAAGGTAACTTTGGGGAAAGCGTCATAACCTTCTCTCTGTGCATGAAATTCAAATTTCAGAAGAAGTCTCAAAAAGAGGATGGGCTTCAATTTGTTGGGTATCGTTTTTAGGGCCAAAGGATTAAAAAGGGACACGTGGCACTTTGTACAAGTTCGCTTTACTGAACCCACCTATAATAAAGTCATCGTGGGAGATTAGGCACAACTCTTATTTGAAAAATCCAATCTTGATTGGACTTTTGGGGTTGGAAAGAGGACTCAGAGGGCTACCATAGGATGAAATTTAATACCCTTGAGATCCACAATTATAAAGATACATCATATTTAATATCAAGATCCTGCAAATTGAAAAAAAAGGTGTGTAGTATTTTTTTAGCCTTTGCATAAGTTTTGTTTGAGAAAGTAGTTTGAAGTGATTAAAATTGAATTCTGAAGAACAATTATAATTAATTAATGACCGAAAGAAAGAAAATGGAAACACCTAGTAAGAAACCCAAAATTTCTACTATGACACATGAAGAACAGGGAGAAATGCAACATGATATATCAAAATTATGAGACCAGTTGCAACAAATTTCGCTCTCATAAAAATTAACAGAAGCTAAGATGGATGGTTTGAAGAATGACATCAAAGGCATAGAAGAAAAACTAAAATGACACATTGAAGATTAGAAGAAAGACATGGACGGTTGGAAGGAAGGGTTGACAAAGTTTCTAGAAGAAAGGCTTCGTGATGGCAAAAAAGGTAGTAGAGGAAACTCATGATGAGAAAAAAATAAATGTTAATCATTATTTGAAGAAAGAGAACATTCAATATTCTAAGAAAGACATGGATGGTTTGATAAAGTTGCTACAAGAAAGACTTCCTAAGGGTGAAAAGGTAGTAGAGGATCATCATGATGAGAAGAAAATAAATGTTAATCATCATTTCATACACTCTAACACTAGATTGAAGACCCACCATGTTCCAAAGATTGATATGAGGAACTTTGATGGCAAGGATCCTATAACATGGATACTACATATGGAACAATATTTTGATCTCCATAATGTGCAAAAAAGACAAAAGGTACACATTGGAACTTCATATTTGGAATGCAATAAGTTTCTATGGTATTGATGGTATTGCACTTGTAAAAAAATTGTCACTTGGTCAATTTTTACGGAGGAAATGATAGCACATTATGAGGATACAAAGAGAAACACATTCTTTATCCAATTGATAAATCTCATGTAGGTTCTAACCCTGTAAAGAAATTACCTACACACAAATTCTAAAACATAGAAAATAAACAATGTGAGAGCATAACACATAAAACACATATACACAGAGATTTTCCCCTGGATCCCAAAAGTGGGACTACCAGCTTGATTTTTCATTATGTTCCTTTCGATGTTACAATACATATTTATACATGCCGAAGCATCCAATACCATGGACCAAAAACCATCGCGTCCAAAACCATGGACCGAAAACCATCGTTTCCAAAAAAACATGTGCAAAAATCATGCAAAAAACCATAGGTGGGTCCACCCAACCTAACACAGGGTCCAAAACAAAAAAAAAATTGGGCGCTACCCTGGACTGCATGAAGTGTGGTTATAGGTACCCCTCAAACCCCCTGTGACCTTCCCCCCTCTGACCCCCGGTTAACTACGTGGGCTAGTCGTGGAAAGAATATAACACAACCCAACATTCTCCCACTTGTTGTTTTCTTTCCACAGGGGGCCAGAAGAGAGCTTAGTAATTTATGTAGCCCTGTAACACCCATTGTTTCTCTACACCAAGAGAACTTCTCAGAGCTCACAGATTTTGTCAATGCATCTGCAGTATTCTTCAAAGTGTCCACCTTTACCAATAACACCTTTTTGTCTTCTATCATATCCCTCACAAAGTGATACTGAATATCAATGTGCTTTGTCTTTGAATGATATGCAAGGCTCTTTGCCAATAAAATTGCACTTTGG
Organism: Pinus taeda; assembly: GCA_000404065.3. Taxonomy (NCBI): domain Eukaryota; kingdom Viridiplantae; phylum Streptophyta; class Pinopsida; order Pinales; family Pinaceae; genus Pinus; species Pinus taeda. The sequence continues at coordinate 45,218 of APFE031367672.1, forward strand.
CTGTCACAGTCTATCCTTATAGCTTCCTATACTAACCCCATACTTGAACACAATCTCTACAACCAAACTACTTCCCTGATTGCATGAGTGGCTTCCATGTATTATACTCTGTAGTTGATAGTGCCACTACAGATTGTTTCTTATTCATCTAATTGACTGCACCTCCAAATAGGTTAAACACATACCCACTTGTAGATCTTCTCTGATCCAGATCTCCAACCCAGTCTGCATCAACAAAGCCACAAATATCCAACACTTTGTCCAATCCTGGTCTTCGTTGGTAACATAAACCATAATCACTATTTCCACGAAAGTACCTGAAAACCTGCTTCACTGTTGTCCAATGCTCCTTTCCTAGTTATGACATAAACCTGCTCAATACTCCCACTGCATGTGTAATGTCTGGTCTAGTACAGACCATTGCATACATCAAGATACTAAGTACACTTGCATATGGAACATGGGACATGTCCTCTTCCTCTTCTTGTGTCTTGGGACATTGTTTAGTAGATAGGCTCACACCTACAAGAATAGGAACTTTCACCGGTTTACTATCCTGCATGTTAAACCTCTGCAATATTGTCTCGACATACTTCGTCTGGTTTAACCAGAGCTTCCTCTTTTCCCGATCTCTTTTCATTTTGATGTGCAAAATATAGTTTGTTGTACCAAGATCTTTCATGTGGAATTTGGAGGACAATTAGATCTTTAAATCCTAGATAATTTCTTTGTCATTTCCAACCAACAACATATCATCCACATAGAAGACCAGATAAATAACATGGTCACCAATTAATTTAAAATACACATAGTGAACTGCTTTGCTTCTGGTGAAGCCAAGTCCCCGTATAAAGTATCAAATTTTTGATACCACGTCCTTGGTGATTGTTTTAATCCATACAAATGCTTCTTTAACTTACATACTAGTTCTTTGTTACCCTTCACCACAAAGCCTTGAGGTTGCTTCATGTATATTTCCTCTTCCAGATCCCCATGAAGAAATGTTGTCTTTACATCCATCTGTTCTACCTCAAAATCAAAAGCAAAAACAATAGATAAAAGTAATCTAATAAAAGTTACCTTAGCAACAGGAGAAAAAATATCACCAAAATCAATTCCCGACACTTGGGAGTAAGCTTTTGCTAGCAACCGAGCTTTGTATTTCTCCACTTTTCCTTCTACATTTGTCTTCTTTTTAAACACACATTTGTTGTCAATGGGTTTCCTTCCAGCTGGAAACTCCACTAGATCTCAAGCCTCATTTTTGTGTAAAGATGCCATTTCATCAACCATGGCCTCTTCCCAAAGTTTTCCATCCTCTAAATCCACTGCTTCCTTCACAGTTCTAGGATCATCATCAATAACAAACAAAGAAAAATTTGAACAGAAAGTAGGTGGACTATACCTTTCTGGCTACCTTCTTTCTCAAAATGATCTTGTCACAACAGGAGTTTGTGGCTCTTCATCTTCTGATTCCTCCTCTACTGTAGAGTCTGATTTTTCCTCCTTTAGCTCAAACTCTATCTTCTTAGGTTCCTTTGGTTGGAATTCATGTTTAATAACATCTTTCACCTCTCTGAATACCGCATCTCAGTTGTACACACCCTTCCTTGTTATTGGGTTCCAAAGCTTATAACCCTTTAAACCATCCTTATACCCAATACATATGCATCTTTATTGGGTATAAGGATGCACCACATCCAAGTACCATTAGATGTGAAAGAGAGGGTTTCTTTCCAGCCCATACCTCTTGTGGAGTCTTATCCTCCAATGCTAACGAAGGTGACCTATTAACTAGGTAACACGTAGTATCCACCGCCTTTGTGCAGAATTCCTATCCTAACCTAACACCACTGAGCATGCTTCTTGCCCTTTCCATCAACATCTTGTTCATTCTTTGTGCAACTCCATTTTGCTGAGCTGTATATGGAGTAGTCTTCTACCATGATATACCACACTTCTTACAGAATTATTCAAATTCCTTACTGCAAAACACTCCACGATTATATGTCCTCAACACCTTTATCTTCTTCTCTGTCTGATTTTCCACGAGAACCTTAAATTCTTTAAACCTGTCAAATACTTCAGATTTCTTCTTAAGGAAATATATCCATGTATTCCTTGAGAATTCATCTATAAATGATGCATAATACAAAGACTTACCCAGTGATGGAAGCTTCACAGGTCCAAACACATCACTATGCACAAGCTCTAATATTTGTTTCGCCCTCTTACTACCAGAGGCTAAATGCAAACAATTATACTTCCCATATACACAATTTTCACAGAAATCAAAATCCAGAGATCTATTACTCATACCTTCTACCATACCTTTACCATGAAGTATTCAAAGGCCCTTCTCTCCGATATGTCCAAGCCTTTGATGCCATAGCATGGTCTTCTCTCCAAAGACCACTAGATCTTCTTCTCCACTTTCAGGAACCACAGAACTATTGCACCCATCAACAATAGTGCTACGTTGCAGCTTGTACAGAGTTCCAATCCAAACTCCCCGCATCAATACTAGTGCTCCCTGAACCATCTTCTAGGTATCCTCCTCGAACATTGTTTTTACACCTTCATCATCTAGCTTTCTTACAGAAATCATATTTCTGGCCAATGCAGGCATATGCAGAACACTTGTAAGTGTTATAATGCTTCCACCTTGCAACTTCAACTTTAATTTTCCATGACCAACAATTCTAGCCTTCATATCATCCCCTAAGAAAATATCACCACCATCGTATTTATCATACTTGTAGAACCACTCTCTATGGGGAGTGAAGTGAAAGGATCCACCTAAGTCAATCAACCATGCCTTATGATCTACATTTGTACTTGAAGAAGCCAAGTACACATCCACACCTTCATCTGAAGTCGTTTTCACCTCTGTAGAAGGAGCATCGGCAGATCCCTTTCCTTCGTCAAGAGCTTTATATTTATAGTCCCTTTCGTAGTGCCCTTCATTTCCACATTTCTAGCACGCCACCTTTGTAGGTTTTCCTGTAGATTTAGATCTCGCAGTCCATGACTTACTTTTATTTCTATTCTAGGACCATCCTCGTACATACAAGGTAACACCATTCTGGCTCTCCATATTTTTCCATCTCATCTCCTCCGTCAGCAAGGCTGAGACTATTTCATCAAAATGCAAGGCAATTGCATTGCTACCTATTGCAATAACCAGACTATCCCACAAATCTGGTAGAGAATACAACAAACTGATGCACTTATCTTCATCTGAAATTTTAATATCAATAGATGCTAACTGACTTACCACAGTATTAAATGAATTCAGATGATCTGTCACTGAGTCTCCATCTTTTGTCCTCAGGTTATACAGCTTTTTCCGCAGGAACAATTTATTCACCAGAGACTTAGATTGGTACAAAGTCCCTAACTTGTCCCTCAAAGCCTTCACTGTAGATTCCCTTGATACATTCAACAATATTGAATCTGAGAGACACAATCGTACTATGTTCTTTGCCTTTCGATCCAACTTGTTCCATTCTTCATCAGACACCCCCATTGGTTTAGTACCCAGATCTACTACGATCCATTGATCTTTATCCACCAACAGATCCTCCATATTTAGTTTCCACAACTAAAAACTCTAACCATTAAATTTCTTGATCTCTATCTTTCCATGGCTTGCCATCTTCTTTCACCACCAGAATCGATCTCATAGATCTGCCACTAAACAAGGTCTACCACAGGCCCAAGCGAAACCCCTCAACAACAAAGGTGTCCCCTTGAAGCCAAAACAACTCTGATACCAAATATAGGTTTTAATCCCGTATAGAAATTACCTACATACGAATTCTAAAACACAGAAAATAAACAATGTGAGAGCATAACACATAAAACACATATACACAGAGATTTTCTCTTGGATCCCAAAACCGGGACTACCAGCTTGATTTTTCATTATGTTCCTTTCAATGTTACAATACATATTTATACATGTCGAAGCATCCAATACCATGGATCGAAAGCCATCGCATCCAAAACCATGAATTGAAAACCATCACGTAAAAAAAACATGTGCGAAAATCATGCACAAAACCACAGGTGGGTCCGCCAAACCTAACATAGGGTCCAAAACCAAAATTTTCCAAGGCACTACCTCGGACCCCATAAAGTGGGGTTACGGGTACCCCTCAAACCCCCTGTGATCTCCCCCCCTTTCAACCCTGGTTAACTATGTGGATTAGTCGTGGAAGGAATATAACACAACCCAACATCTCAAACAAAGGGGTTCAATGGTGGAGCACATTGAGGACTTCCAAAAATTGAATATAAAGGTAAATGATATTCGAGGAGAGAATAGGATTGATGTGTTCATAGGAACTTTAAAGGATAAAATCCAACATGAGGTTCACCTTTGGGAGTCTGATTCATCAGAGAGCACATTCAAGTGGGCAAGAAAACTGAAAGAAAAATTATGGAAACAAGGAAGCCTACCACTCACAACTATAAAGATGGAAGTTTTTCTACCCTTAGCCTTCCACAAACTACAACATTGACACCAAAACAATTGGAAGAGAGGAGAGGAAAAGGGCTTTGTTATATTTGTCATAGAAAATAATCTGAGGGTCATAAGTGTGTTAAGAAGAAATTATTTTACATATATTATGAAGAGGAGGAAGAAAAGGAATAAGAAACGTCAAAAGAATAGGATATGCACTAGGAACCAGCCCCAGAGAAAAAAGAAATGAATCTGAACATATCTTGTAATGCATTGGAAGGAATTACCACTCCTAAAACTCTCAATATAGAAGGACATATCAAGAAGAAAAAGGTAATAGTGTTTATTGATTTAGGTAGGACCCATAATTTTTTCATTTTAAGGTAGCCAAGGAATTAAATTGCTCCCTATATCCAATGCCATAGTGTCAAGTAATGGTTGCAAATGGAGTAACCATCAATTTCTCTAGAAATTTCCATAATATAAGGATATCCATGGTATAATATGTATTGAATAGTCCAATGCTTTCTATTCCAATGGGTGGCGCTAATGTGGTAGTAGGAGTTGAATGGCTACAATCTTTAGGTACAATAGCTTTTAATTTTCAAGAAATTTTCCTGACATTTTCTTGGGAAGGAAAGGATGTTGAATTAAAGGGTATGTTAGGGAAACTAGGAAAGATAATCAACTCTAATGACATGACAAAGATTCTAAAGAAGGATAAACTGGGCATAATTGCACAATTGTGTTCACTGGAGGTTCCTAAAATTGTTTTGTGATTGCTAATGCAATCATGATTTCTGCAGTAGTCCTCCAATATATATTTTTAATGAGGTATCATATGCACCAAACAAAGCTAATATGAGCAAGTTACGACTTTGGGAAGTTGGCTGCCCAACTAACCCCAACGGGGCCCACAAACTCTTGGTATTACATCTCCTCGGGTTAGGGTTTTGGTTGTTCAGAGTTTTCTATTATTGTTCAATAATAAAAAGGCCCTCGAGCCTCATTGTAACTCAGTTTAGAGGCATGTAACCACCAAATCTCTTCTCAAAGGTAAGCTACCATCACTCGAGCTAGTCTTATTTCCATTATGTTTGTAAGCATACTTCAATATTTTTCTATTAATGAAATGAAGTGTTATTTTTGTTGTATCTCTATATTTTTCGTTACATCTGTACTTTTTTTTGTTCCAGTTTAAGTTTAGATCAACAAAACGTCTTGGAAGGATCATGTTCGACATGTTGACACAGTGCTCAAACTATTAGAGGAGAAACAAATATATGCAAAAACCTCCAAATGTTTCTTTGGAGTATAAGAGGTGGAATATATGGGTCATATTGTATCTCATGAAGGTGTTAAGGTATACCCTACCAAAATTAAATCCATTAACGAATCAAAAATCCCTACATCCATAAAGCATCTGTGAGGATTTTTCAGGTTGATTGGGTATCATCACCAGTTTGTTAAGAATTATGAGAAAATAGCAGCACCTCTAACAACATTACTGAAGAAAGATGCATTTTCTTGGACTCCAAAAGCAATGAATGCCTTTAAACATCTTAAAGAGTCAATGTTCCAAGCACTAGTATTAGCTATGCTATAATTCACGAAAAACTTTATTGTGGAATGTGATGCCTAGGAAATGGAATTGGTGTTGTTTTAATGAAAGAAGGAAGACCCATTTATTTTGAATGTCATCCAACCAAATGAAAATATTTACACAAAGCTATTTATGAGAAGCAAATGTTGGCAACACTACATGCACTTAAGAAATGGAAACCTTACCTAATGGGAAGACACTTCAAGGTAAAAATGGATCATGATAGTCTTAAATGCATTTTAGAAAACATATTATATTCAAAAGAGCAGCAAAAAAAGTTCACAAAGATGTCGGGTTATGAATTTCAAGTCATCTACAAAAAGGGGAAGAAAATTGTTGTTGGTGATGTACTCTCAAGAAAGGATGATGATTTGAAGGCATTTATTTGTGTCATTTATATCAGCCAACCAAATTGGATGAAAGAAGAAATCGATGAATGGAAGAATGATGAAGAAATGTGGGCACTCATTCAAAATTTGGAGCAAGATCCTAGTACATCTGATACATTTAGCTAGAAAAATGATTCCTTATGGTAAAAAGATCACTTATACCTCTGTAAGAATTCCCAAATCAAACAAAAGATACTTCTCGAATTGCACACCTCTCCCTTAGGAGAACACATGATTTTTGAAAACATACCATTGGGTTAACAAGGAATTTTTTTGGGATGGCCTTAACTCTTATATTCAAAACTTTGTGGTGGAATGTTTAGTATTACAACAAAAGAAAGTTGATACAATCAAGACCCCAAGTCTGTTACAACCTTTATCCATTCCAATTCAACGTTTGGAGCAGAAGACAAATGATTTTATCATAGGTTTACCAAAGTAAAAAGGAAAGAGTGTCATCATGGTGGTAGTTGATAGACATACCAAGTATGCACACTTTTATGCAGTATCTCCTCCATTTAAAGCTAGTATAGTTGTTACTGCATTTATGGAAACAATTCAAAAGCTACACAGAAACCCAAAGATTATCATAAGTGACAGAGATCGCATTTTCACTAGAAATGTTTGGACTGAATTATTTTCTTGTCTAGGTACTCAGTTAGCTCATAGCTAATCTTATCATCTTCAATCGGATGGGAAAACTGAGATAGTCAACAATTGTTTGGAAGGACATCTTCGTTGCTTTATATATGATAAAAAAACACAATGGATCAAGTGGTTTCCTCTTGCTAAATGGTGGCATAACAGTTCCTTCCATACTGCAACAAAAATGACTGCATTTATGGAACTTTATGGATATCATACACCATCCATCACATCATCTTTAAGAGAAAATTCTAAGGTTTAAGCAGTGGAAGATCACATCGAGCATCAACGACAAGTTCTCCAACTCTTAAGGGATAACCTCACTTTGGCACAAATAGAATGAAACAATAGGAAAATCAACATCATAGTGAAAGAAGTTTTGGTGTAGGTTCCTTGGGATTTCTATGACTACAACGATACAAACAAATTTCCCTCAAGCAAGTTAAGAAGGATAATAATTTATCACAAAAGTATTATGGTTTGTACAAGGTGTTGCAAAATATTGGTACTATGACTTACAAATTAGAGCTTTTTGCATCTTCCCGAGTGCACCCAGTCTTCCATGTTTTATGCTTAAGGAAGGATATAGGTGACAGGCTCCTAGTTCAAACAATTTTGCTAGAACTTGAATAGGAAGGAAAAATTATATTGGAACCTGAAGCAGTCATAGAAATAAGAACTCGACAACTATGAAATCGATCAATTTCAGAGTATCTCATAAAGTGGAAAAAACTTACCCCCTGAAGATTCCACATGGGTGGATGAGGATTTTATACAGAACATACATAACTACTCAAGTGTTGAGAAAACACTATTTTGAAGGAGAGGGGCATGTTAGGTCCCTATTTTATTAGTGTATTCCCCAATTATTATTGTAATTTTAACCCCTTATTGTTATTGTTGTCACCCTTTTGTCGCCATATTGTTATTATTGTGCCCTATAGAAGCCCAATATTGTTATCATTGTTCCCTTACATTATTATTATTATTTCAACTCTGATTATATTATGGGCCCCTAGAATAATATACATGAAAAGGAGGTTTTTTCATTCGTAGCATTCAAGAATTATTCATCTGCGTAATGTAAAGGAGTGTTCCCCCTCGAAGAGGCTAATTTTCAAGCCATTGATCTATATCTTATTATATTTTGTAAGATGGTTGCATAACATAAACTTGTATTTTCAACCTATGTCCATACGTTTTTACTCAAATTTCGAGTGTGAGTATTATTATGGATTTTTCTAGCCCTTGCAGAATGAGTGCTTGAAGGGACAAGGAAAGCCTCTTAGAGACATCCTCTGGGTTGATTGTATAATAGTTCCTAAGACATCATAAAGAGAGGAGTGCATGGAATATTATGAGTGAGGTTCTATTGCACTCTAATTGTCACATAGTTAAAAATATTATAAAGGGGGCTTGGTTCAATATTCTGTCGTGCAGGTAAACTGAAATCGATACATGGATCCAAATGCTCAAGGGATAAATTGAGCCAACCTCAAAGAGAAATTTCTGGTTCTGGTGGCAAACACACAAAAAAAGGAAGCTTTCTATTGAAATTGTAGTAAGGTGAGGAGGAGGAAAGGAAGGAGGGAATTCAATGTAGAGGGTTGGAAACAGGACAGAATCCTAAACAACAATGTTCTGAATGAAGGGAAAAATTCGATACATAGGGTTGTAAACAACACAAAATCCTAAGAAACGATGTTCCATCAAAAATATGGAAGAGAGAGGAGATGGAAAGATAGAAACGATGGAGTGCTTATTGAGGTTTCATAATAGGTATAACATGGGTACCTCTATGACCAAATATTGTGAGTAAATATGTGCTCATATAGGTACTACGGTTAATTTAATAACGCAAGTAAATATGTAATTACTACAGGTATTGTAGGCTATTGAATAACACAAGTAAATCTATAATATACACCTGTACTATTATCTATTTAGAAGGTAGGATAAATCCACGAATCAGAGAGAAACCAACAATCTCATTACACTATTTCAAAGAAGGAAAAACATATATGAAATGAGATTACAGAAGTGAAAACATACTGCATATTGATCTGCTTGGAATCACCAAGGAGTTTCATTAATACTTCAAAATGGGTCCAAATACTAGTCCAACACATTCTTCAATGCATCGATCAAGTCCCTCATGAACAAGCAACCTAGAACCAAGAATGGAATCTCAAAATTTGACCACTACTGATGTAGAATTCTCGAACCTTCATAAGATTTTATTCCTCTTATTTATAAGAAGAGGGGGAGGTTGGATTACAATTTCAAAAAATATCTTCACTTGAGCTCTAATTGTCAAATAGACTGGTTGTCTTAGTGTGTTAGGCTATGCTGCCCAAAATGATTACAATCGGGATTTGATCCCTTCTCGGAAATAAACATAAATTGCAAAAATAAAAGGAAAACTAGAAGATGATGGAGGAAGATCTCCTTCTGCAATTTTTGTGAAAACCTCTTGTCAGGTTGTGTCTATGTCATTGTGCTTCCCTCTAGCTTCTTAGATGGTCCCTATCACTTTCTCCTTAACTGCTTGACTTCCCCACTCTCTAAAGTTGATAGTGATTGACTAAAGTTTCCCTTTACAGAGTAGTAGTGGTGGTTGTCCTAGTAGTCCTTTGTTGTGTATTAGTGGAACCCCATGCTAAGGCATTAATCTTCCTCAATCCCCATACTTTCATTTACTCTCAAAAGACATACAACAAAATAGTTGAATTCATTTCTGAGGGTATTTATATCCTGGTTTTCTTGTTGCGGGGGCGTCTACAGGTGTTCCAGTGTTTTCTTCTTAAAGATGTATGCAAGAACCCACTTAATATTGTTGATGAAAAACAATCTGAACAATATAAATGGCTACTAAATATTGTAGATCTGTAGCAAGTAATTGAAACAAAACCTACCAAATTTTGTACCTATACCACATTAATAGTTAAACAACAAAAAGAGAGAGTAATAACTCCAACCATCTAATGGAAACCATATATACAAAGAATGGTTTTTATTATAACACTTTTTAATCGAACAAATAGATGTTACCAGTTCCCCTCTATGGGATGGGTTCCTGGCTATCCTCGAATGTCTTCAGCCTGTGTAGAGTCTCTCCCCTCTATAATGTGTAAACCCAACAAAAATATGGTATGCAACAATGAAAATAATCAGAGTTACAACAATGAGTGCAACAATGAAAATAAATAAAAGTGAATAATGAATGAAAAACCCTTCTATTTATAACAAAATATTTAGTCATCTTTGAATAATGAGCAATAATAAAATATTATTGATCCCATTCTTGGAATAACCACCTGGAATATTTTATTACATTTGTTTAGGAGGGAAAAATTATTTAAGCTTTTATTTAGAAATCATCAATAAATAAATGATTTATTTATCATATCAAGGACTTAGTCAAGAGATAATAAAAAAAATAATGATTCATTTAATTATTCCTAAGGGATTTAGTCAACTTTGACAAAAAATAATAATTAATTAGTGATTAATTAATTATTCTTAGAGAAAAATAACATAATTAATTATTTGTTTGTTTATTTTTCATGATTGGGTCATATATGACAAGGAATAATGATTGAACAATGGTTTAATTAATTATTCCTAGAAGAAAATCAAATAAGTAGTGATTTATTTAATTATTCTTCATGGGTTTAACTATAAATTACTTTAAAATGGTGGTTTATTAAGTAATTTCTCACAGTGAAAGCAATTTTATTATGGTAAATTTGGCTTTACATGGTGTACTTCAATCCATATAGTAAATTAGGCTAGATGATCAATTTTTTGGTGATAACAGATTTCCCCCCAACATACGAGTGTTAGGAGAAACACGTATGACCAAAGTGCATTATAAATACCCAATCACTAGACAACACAGGGGAGTCAGAGAGAGAGAGAGAGAGAGAGAGAGAGAGAGAGAGAGAGAGACCAATGAAGTTGAATTGAAAGAGGATAGGGGCAAAGGAGACAAGACTAATGCAAGTATCATTTTATGTTGTGGTACCAGAACCTAATGAGGCAAGGGAATCATACCCACACCCATCGAGATAATTTAGTACAAAAATAATGGTTTGCATAGAAATATAAAATTGAGCAATGGAGAACATGTTGAATGGTACATGACATGTTGGTATAGGAGAGCCAGAAAATAATACAATGTGTCCCATATACATAATGCACCTGGAAAAACATGAGCCAGGACTGAATACAATAATATCTAAGCACATGAGATACAAAGGCCCTTCCTTCAAAAAATGGGTGGGAGGGAGGGTAGAGCAACCGAAGAAGCCCTGCTAAAAAGGGAAGGGCCCTGCAAATATGAATGAATCATCTAAAGGAGATGTCCATGCTATGAATACTATGATCAGTAGGAACTGAACCCATCAAATCTTTGGAACTTCATCTAAAGTTTTAGCATAATAGGAATACATCCAGGCATGCGGGGGTCTACCTGAAGGGCCACCCCTTCATGAGGTTTGGAACATCTCACACACACGAGGGAATCACTGGGACAATCTACTGCATCACTGGACCAACAAGTGTATGAATCACGAACATGAAACGATGAAGTCAAATAGAAATAATGAGTCCCTCTACTTGATTTGAGACATTGAACAAAAATGAAAGATGGAACCAAGATGCACTGCCTTCTAGGCCATTCTTGTGGAATAAATGAGCTGATGTCGATAGAATAGGGCCCGCGATAGGTGAGGAATGAGGATCCTCAACTAAATCACAAGTGAAAACTGTATGTGACTGATGGAATGACGCGAGGGATAATGAGGAGAGGTGGGACCAAGGGACAAATAGACGACTTCCCTTGTCAGAGCATAAAGTGCATGGTTTACTTGGCAGCAACTGACTCAACTCTGGAGGGGATGGGGACATTTTGAATGGAGGAAAAAATGGGAAAACGGGATGAACAGTATGAAAATATGGATGGAATACAGTGACGAGATATAATGAGACATGAAATAGATTCCAAGAATGTAGTGGTGACTCATCTTGGATGCTTTGAAAAAGGGTGACTCGATGACAATGGCACAAAGACTAGGCCCGGTGGGGACCATCAAAACATGCATAAATGATGGTTACTCATGAAGTTAATTACACATATGGCATGACAAGTATTAAGAGGAGGTGGAACTCAAAGTAAAAGCGTCACTTTTTTATGAAATTATATTTTGAGAGGTGATGAAGTGACCTTTCTTGGAAAAATGGTTTCCTAGTGAAGTGTCAAATAATCAAAAACTGAGGAAGACACATTATAGATCTAAGTGATATCTTTCCAAACGTGTTTATGGTTCATCAAACTGAGCTACGGTTTAGTTGCAATGGGCGATATAAAAGTTGGGGATTTTTCTATGAAAGGACATTTTCTGTCCAATTTGGATTCATTTTCTAAGTGAGTGTTATAGGTCTATTTGGGCACATCACTCCTGAAGATCAGATTAGTGTAAACAGGGTCCATCAAAACCTAATTCAGTTGCTACATGCCCTAGACATACCACCTCATTGAGTGCTTTCATCCATGAGAGTTTCCTAACTTCAAACCCTACTAAAGTGCTTCCTTGGTTCACCAATGCACCCCTAGTCAGGGATAAGTACTTTGCAAAGTAGGTAACCCCATTCAAAGCTGTGTGGTAGAGAACCTAATCCCACTCAAGCCCGTGCTCACTAAGAATTGGTGAAATGTTCATTCGATCCTGAGTATATTCCTCCTTTCTATAGCCTTCTAGAAGGAACCTAGCTCCTATCATATCAAGATGAGCTTGACTTAGGATAGACTTGGATCATCTAATCCAGTATCTTCTCATCACTTTGAACATGGAAACTAATCATCTAATTATGGAAATCCATTCAATGCCATATTAGTGACAAAACCACTTACATTCATCTATAAATTGGCCTCCCACCATAGAGCCAAAGAGCATGGATATTATAGAGAAATACTATTGGTTTAGAGACTTGAAATCATTGTCAAAGTAATTTTATGCTGCTGGATTGATGTTGCTATTGGTGTGATGAGGGCTTCAACTAAGGTAGATGAGTGACACGAGATCGAACAATATTTGGTGTAACTTCTCCTTCTATCAATCAATAAAGTTGTTTGTTCCCTTTCCAATACTTTTGTCTATATCTATGATGAATGCATGTTCAAATGTTGTCTATTCCATTTGTTTACAATAAATAGATCACATGATTTGATTGTTGTTGTCTTTTTTTTATGTTCACAGGTACCAATTGAGTACATTTAGTTTGAGCAGGAGCTACGGGAGCAACTCAAAAGAGATCAAAGGAAGAGAAGGATCACAAGTAGGTTCTTTTATCTTATCTGTTTATTGTAGGAAAAGGTTAAACATCTTTACTTTAGTTGTTCTAAGTGTAACTACCCACTTAGGGAAGATATACTTATCCATACTTATAAATTTCGTATAAAAAATTAGCGACCATAATGGGGAACAACCATCGACACTGGTAGTTATCCCTTCTTTTAGCAGCACTAGTAGACTTTGCTTGAGTTCATTTACCTATATTCAGTCATTTTGAAGCTTGTTTGGTCAAAATGTGTGCTTATTTGTGTGCTGATAGTACTCTCTAGCATCAACGCAATATTTTTCTTGACACAGTGTGTTGTAGAGCAACCTTAGCCTAGAGACGGTGCTTTGCAATGCATTGTGTCCCACATAGGGCTGTGATGGTCCCTGTGAAGCGAAAAACCCATCTTTTTGCTTGATTTTTTTTCCAAACTATTTAACATCTTGTTTGTTGAATGGTCAATGTTTCTCTGTCCCTAAAGTCCAAATTAGCATTTCTTTTCCAAGCCCACTTTGGCTTTGTTTGTTCAATGTTTCTTTACGTTTTCTTTATCATTGTCAAATCAGTCCCAAATTTAGATTACATTGATTAGTCTTTACTTTTCTGAGCACGAATTGTCATAAAGTCTTCATTTCTTTGAAAAAGAAATTGTCGTAAAGTCTTCGTTTCTTGTGAAAATCATTGTTTGATCGTTTGTGCATTTAGTTTCTTTATGCTCATCTAAACATTAAAGGAATGAAAAGAAAAACATGCATAATGCATTTAGAATTTTGTGTGTACTTTTAGGAATGGTATAGGGAAAGTTGCATTAGATATGCTCTATGCTCTTTGTTTAGAGATTCTTATTACTCTATCCCTTTTAGTTATGGTTTTCATTGTTTAAATAAAATGATAAGAATGCTTCCCATGTTAGTTACATTCTAGGAGTTTCAGAAACATCATGTGGTGAACTTGAAAGGAAAACATTTAAACAAGGTCAACTAAAATTGATCTCAATTAACCTAATGGAGCATTGTAACTTAACGCATAACATTTAGAGGTCTAAGCTAAAGACATGTTTCAACGTCGTTAAACATAGTAGCTATCACTAATGGTTTGTGATACATTCCGAGTGTGATACCTCATTCCACGTATGTAAGTATATCTTAGCTCATCCATGTACGCTCGGGGTATATCGGGCGGCGTTATAGTATGAAAAGTATAAGGGAATGCTCTCACTGTGCGGTTTCACATTAGACAACATTAACATGGATTGGGCCTCCACATACTTTCAGGTATATTTGGGAGGACTACATTAGGTTGTTATCCATCCATAGGTAACCAATTTGACCACCTTGTATACTATGATACACCAAAAACAGCATTTGGGGAGATTACCTGGATGTATGTTAAGTCCTTGGCTCCTCCGACATGGTATATTGCAGTTCATAATTACTTGGTAATTATTTTTCCTAGATTAACCTATTTTTATTTATTTCATTTTATAATAAAATCAATCAGAAATCATGGAAGAAAATCAAACTTTGCCCCATCATTCACGCAAGACAGCGAGTAAACTGCCTTTACCACCTGAAGCTACACCTAGTCTGTGAAAGAAGTCTTGTTTAACTACGTCCAACACATCATAAAATTTTCGTTCTTCATCTGATTTAGCAGAGTCACCTATAGCGATACGTACTGCGATTCCAGTAACTACTACTATTACTGGTTTATCTCCTACTAAAGTGGAACCTTTACAATTACCTGAGGACACTGAAGGTGAACTTAGTGAAATGGTAACTAAAGTTTTCCTACAAGAATTTGATCCTCAACCAAAAGTTGTTCAAGAAATTCATCGTGAACCCATTTTTCTTTTACGAGAACACTTAGATCCCGAAGTTGAACAACCAGAAGATGTTCCCATACCGGAAGACGATCGACCGTTTTATCCTCAGACATCTATGACTGTTAAGACTTCTCCTTTACCGCAAAGTCAAACACCAAAAATTTATTAAATACTTGACTATGAAATCCTTCCACTCGGTTTGATTTCTGTTGAAGAGGAATTTGAAGATGAAACTCCACCTAGAACTCCAACTCATTTTGTACCAAGGCTTTATCTTTATCCTTCTTTTCCTCGGTTAACTTATATTGCTCCTCTTGATCCTATTTACTTCCAAACTCCCATAGATTCATTAGGACATTTATTGGGTCATTTGACTATGGTTGAAACAACATCCCAGACTATATCATCTATTATAGTCGCGATAACATCTACTTTTGCTACTTCTTTGATGTTTACCACAACACCTGAGTCACAACTGTATGGTGGTCCACCCATCGCACTGGGTTACCAATCATTATCTGGAACTCACTCTGGTGTTTCTTCTAGTCCATGGTCTTCACCCATGTCTTCCGTAGGAAGTTTACCTAGTTCTTCAGTTATGGATACTGAACAATTTGATCCATCAAGTCAATATCAACCTCGTCCATCTGGTTCCCATCTGTTAAATTGGAAACTAGGGCCAAACTCCATGTGGGTCGGCTTATTTCTGGCAGCTAATATTTTTAATGGATCCCTCTCGTTGAGAGGTGTAGGATTAATACAAAGATCATCCAATTCTGATAAGTATTTATGGAGATATGAATTTATTTTGTTTATGTAATTATTATCAAGCCGACCAGCTCTTATGTAGGCTCTAGAAGCCCATCCTATGTGTCTATTCAACCTCTATGTTTTTAGTATAAATAAGAGAGGATTTGGAGTCATTAGAGACACACGTTCTTCATGTGATCTCCTCTCCTCGTCCTGGGTTTTTGGTGAAGGAGATACACTAATGAAGAATGCCCTAGCTGCAGTCACAGTCAACGCAATAACTTGATTCATGGAGATATGTATATGGTGAAATCGCACAACATGGAATCTACATTGCCAATTGAGCTACTATGCACTGTAAGAAAAGAAAATCTATGTGATGCCCTTAGCCACAATCAATGGAGGAAGAGCCGCAGTAGCTGTAGTGAGCCACAGTGAGCCACAGGAGCTGCAGTAGCCGCAGTGAGCCGCAGTGAGCCATAGGAACCGCAGTGAGCTGCAGTGAGCCACATGAGCCATAGTGGGTCGCAGTAGCTACAGGGAGCCATAGTGGCCATAGTCAAGAGTGGAAGATAGACTTAATCATGAGACGCAATATCAAATGGTGACTGTGATAGTGAAAGAACATAATAAGTCTTGGCATTAAAACAGTGTAGGCCTCGAACCAAGGAGATCTTATAATAATGATGAGAAGTAGCAATAACATAGTCTCAGTAGAATTAGAAGAAATAGTGACAATAATGAACAATCTCAAATTCATGACAGAGGCAGTGAACCATCACAGTCTCAGCCTAGGTGGCAGGTAAGATCACAATCTCTTTGGATCTACTTCATAAGAAATCAATGTATATATGATACAAAAGAACTTAGAACCCTTACTGTTGTCCCTGTCATGGATTAATGAAGATCACAATGATCCTTAAGGTACAAGCTCAGTCTCAACATGTCTATCTTACATAATCATGTTGAAAAGGAATTTTGGAAATTACTGAAAGTCTGGGCACAATGAGAAGCATTGACGAAGGTTTTAAGCGATGTCAAGTGTTGTTGTATTAATGATAGTAATAGTTACAGTCTCAGCATATATATCGTACATAAATCATGTTGAAAAGGATTTTTGGAAATTACTAAAAGTCTGGGCACAATGAGAAGCATTGACGAAGGTTTCAAGCAATGTCACATGTTGTTGTAGCAATGACAGTAATAGTTACATTCTCACTATGATGGAAGAAGTTGTGTCAAGTCATGATCTAGTTCGAATGTAATCATGAGTAGCATGATGATGCGTTGTTGTAGCACGATGAAGCTATGAGAAGGCAGAGGCAGCAACATGGTGGGCAGCTCTATGAGATCATGGGCATGGGCAGTACAATGATACATTAGCAGGGGCAGCAGCATGATGATAATCATGTTTAGAGAAGCATGGTGCAGTATGCAGTAGTGCATCTAAAGGACCAGATGCAGCATGATGGTAGGTATCAGTTGAAGGAGAATGTCTTCAACTGATCTCATCATTATACGAAATGATCTATGTCAGATCTAGATAAGTCAAAGTGTTGAATTTTTTTGTAAATGTACTCTCTCTCTCTCTCTGCTGAACTTTGAAGATAAAAGAAGATTTGATCAAAGGGCTTCCCCACACATTGTGGGGTTTGTCCCTGGCTTGCACCACATCCTGTGTCCTCTTGCCTTGGCTTGTCTTCTGTGATTCATATTCATGTTCTATCTGCAGTTTACTTTATGCTGATTTGATTTCTAATATGGAAAAGAAATTAAATAAATTGCTCTAGCATAGAACATACCTAAACTTAACATGGTATCAGAGCTGAGGTGAAGACAATGCCCAAGCAAGAGTGAAATAGCAATCACTGAAGACATTTGGGACAAGACAAAAGGATCAATGGGTTTCTCATAATTCACCTAGGGTGACGTCGAACCAAAGAATGTTATCAGAATGGCACAACATAAGTTTCTAATGGCCCATGTAATGATCACTTCATTGGGATGTTCGGATCTAAGGGTGGAAGGAAAGGTGGATGCCTTGTTGAAATAAGTTTGGCTGTTGTACATGGTAGAGACACATCTCTTGATGAAGATAACAATCATTCCTAGGACATCTTCAATGATCAAATGAATGATTGGTAATGCAAGTCATCAAGGAAATGGTTGAATCTTCCACGAAAGAAAGGAACCCTAGAATCTCTTTTATGTACCTGATCGCAAGAAGAACCTGATGTCCATCTCGGAAATGGAAGTCAAAGGTTACAGAATGGCACTTATCAATGGAAAGGTACGTGTTTGAAAATAGATCTTGCAAAGATGTTTTGAGTTCAAGGTTGTATCAGGTTGCAGGAAGTCCATGGGGGACCATGTCCTTTGACTCAGCACCAAAGGTCTGTGAGTCAGATGGTGACCTGGATACTTGAATTCAAAAAGGAGCACGAAGGTACATGTCTGAAATGCACCAAAGGAAAATATTATAAGGGGACCATTCCCCTCATGCAGCAGGTCCACAAGCTTGGAACAACCCAAGGAGTTTAAGACTCATGATTGGGAATCTCATCTATACAGGTGGAAGAAATCCCTCTACATCTTGAAGCAAAACACCTCGAGCGTAGTATGAGAGGATTAATAGCTGTCTAATGCAGCTGAGACTCACTAGGAGTGAAACTGATCCAAACCATTACTCGAAGGTTGTGGATGATAAACCTCTCATACCGGCACCTATGTATGACAGGTGCAAACCCTCTCATTTATAGGAGATAGAGGGAGTTGGATTCTGAATGTGGAAAGATAAGCTGCAAGCCTATGACTACCTCAAGGATCTTAACTTTCAGAATTTATATGGTAGTGATGTCGAACCTGATTTGGGAAATGCCTCTGAGTTTCATAAACTCATTCGCGTTGATGTTCTTGGAGAACCTCCGTTCGGACATTTGTATTACAATTAGCATGGTGAGCTCATATTTGGTTGAGCCTCACTGGACTAGTGCCAAGAATCTTCTGAGATATCTTCAGGGCACAATCTATCATGAATTGAGATACACTGTCGGAAATATGAAACAACATGATTATTCAAATGATAGGTGGGCAGGCAATATGGAGGATCAGTAGAGCACTTCTCAGTGTTGTTCCTCTTTGGAATCTGCCTCGATATCCTAGATGTTCAGGAAGTAGAAGTCAGTGACTCTGAGCACCACCAAGGCAAAATACATTGCTGATAGTATGGCCTTCTGTGAGGCAGTCTAGTTTTTGAAGCTCTTCAGTGAGCTATTTGTACACATGATGAATACCACTGTGATTCTCTGTGACAACCAGAGGTGGGATTTGATTATTGAGGAATCCCATATTCGACAATTTCTCTAGCAGATAGACATCAAATATTGCCTTATTTGGGATATGGTAAGTCAATGATCAAGGAGGCTCCATCGCACTGATATGATGTACAGGACAGAACCCCGAGGAAAGATCAAATTTGTGATTTTCCCGAATGACTTGGAGTCGTCGAGAGACCTTTGTAAAAGGGTCCTTCATGTTGCACACATTGAGCTTTGGGAGCTCTGGGTGGCTTGCAGTTCTACTGGAGTAACATACGACCACAGGGTGACTCACCCTCCCCTGGTGGTGCGCACTGGAACAAGATGATTCGCTCTCTTGTGGGACAAGATGATTCACACTCTTGTGTAGCAGGATGATTAGTTCTCCTGTGAGGCCTCGATTGACATGTTCTCCATGGCAGCCTGGATTGTTGTGTTCTCCATGGAAATTGTAGCAGGATTGATGTGTTCTCCTATGAGGACAGGATTAATTAAGTTCTCCTGTCGAGGCATCCTACCCATGCAGTTTGGGACTCATGGGAAGTACCTCTCATCTGATCAATGAGCAGGGAAATGAAGTTAGGGACCATAGTAGTACCGATGGACTCATCATTGTATCTACCGTACTCCGTAAGCTAGGATGACCTCCATTGATCGGGGATCAATGATACCGGTCTGGGACCAGTGGTAGGAGTTGTAAATACTATGACGTTGACTTCACGTCGGCTGAGACTGATCTAGGATCAGTGGTACATACTTTGAGACTAACTTCGTGTCAGTGCAGGACTAATCTGGGACCAGTGAGAGTGGTACATACTATGACATTGACTTCTGGTCGGTTGAGACTAGTCTGGAACCAGTAGTACACTGTTTGATCTTGTGATACTGGTCTAGGACCAGTGGTAGGAGTTGTACATACTATGACACTGACTTCGAGTCAGCTGAGACTGATCTGGGATTAGTGGTACATACCCTGAGACTGACTTTGTGTCAGTGCAGTACTGGTCTGGGACTAGTGAGAGTGGTACATACTAAGACACTGACTTCAGGTCGGTTGAGACTAGTCTGGGACCAGTAGTACACTCTTTGAGCCTGCGATACTGGTCAGGGACTAGTGGTAGGATTTGTACATACTATGACGCTGACTTCGGGTCAACTGAGACTCATCTTGGATCGGTGGTGCATACTCCGAGACTAACTTTGTGTCAGTGTAGTACTAGTCTGGGACCAGTGAGAGTGGTACATAATATGACGCCGACGTCGGGTCTGCTGAGACTAGTCTAGGACCAGTGGTACATTCTCTAAGACTGCAATATTGGTTTGGGACCAGTAGTAGGAGTGGTAGCTACTATGACGCTGACTTTGGGTTGGTTGAGACTAGTCTGGGACTAGTGGTATGCACTCTGAGACTGACTTCGGGTCAGTGGAGAATGGTATGAGACATTCTGATCAATTCTTCTTCTTCATAGTTCAGCAGAGCTAAGCAAAGCAAAGCTGAGCAGAGTAGAGCAGAGCCAACAGAGCTGAACAAAGAAGAGCAGAGCAGAGCCAACAGAGCTGAGCAAAATAGAGCAGAGCTAGTAGAATCAACAGAGCTGAGTAGAGCAGAGCTAGCAGAGACATCAGAGCTGAGGAGAGCAGAGTAGAGCCAGTAGAGTTGAGCAAAGCCAACAGAGCTAGGCAGAGTAGTGCAAGGCACGAATGGCAGAGATAGTACAGTCATACATATGGATCAGCGGATGGAGTTCTCCCTAGTTGAGAGGGAGTGTTAAATTGGCAAATAGGGCCAAAATCCATGCGGGTCAGCATATTTCTAGAAACTAATATTTTTAATGGATCCCTCTCATCGAGAGGTGTAGGATTGATCCAAAGATCATTTGATTCCGATAAGTATTTATGGAGATATGAATTTATTTTGTTTATGTAATTATTATCAAGCCGACCAGCTCTTATGTAGGCTCTAGAAGCCCATTTGACGTGTCTATTCAACCTCTACATTTTTAGTATAAATAAGAGAGGATTTGGAGTCATTAGAGACACACATTCTTCATGTGATCTTCACTCCTTGTCTTGGGTTTTTGGTGAAGGAGATACACTAATGAAGAATGCCCTAGCTGCAGTCACAATCAATGCAATACCCTGATTCATGGAGATGTGTATATGCTGAAATTGCACAGCATGGAAATCTACATTGGCAATGGAGCTACTACGCACAACAATAAAAGAAAATATATGTGATGCCCTTAGCTGCAATCAATGGAGGAAGAGCCACAGTAGCCACAGTGAGCCGTAGTGAGCCACAGGAGCCACAGTAGCCGCAATGAGCTGCAGTGAGCCACAAGAGTTGTAGTGAGCTGCAATAGCTACAGTGAGCCGCAGTGAGCCACAGGAGCCGCAATGAGCCGTAGTAGCCACAGGGAGCCACAGTGGCCATAGTCAACAGTGGAAGACAGACTTAATGGTGAGACGCAATATCAAATGGTGAATTTGATAGTGAAAGAGCATAATAAGTCCTGGCATTAAAACAGTGTAGGCCTCGTTGCAAGGAGATCTTATAATAATGATGAGAAGGAGCAATAAAATAGTCTTAACAGAATTAGAAGAAATAATGACAAGAATGAACGGTCTCAAATTCATGACAGAGGCAGTGAACCATCATAGTCTCAGCCTAGATGGAAGGTAAGATCACAATCTCATTGGATCTACTTCATAAGAAATCAATTTATATGTGATACAAAAGAACTTAGAACCCTTATTGTTCTCCCTATCGCAAATTAATGAAGATCACAATGATCCTTAAGGTACAAGCTCAGTCTCAGCATATCTATCTTACATAATCATGTTGAAAAGGAATTTTGGAAATTACTGAAAGTCTAGGCACAATGAGAAGCATTGACTAAGGTTTCAAGCAATGTCAAGTGCTATTGTAGTAATGACAGTAATAGTTATAGTCTCAGCATATATATCATACATAAATCATGTTGAAAAGGATTTTTCGAAACTACTGAAAGTCTGGGCACAATGAGAAGTATTGACGAAGGTTTCAAGCAATGTCAACTGTCGTTGTCGCAATGACAGTAATAGTTACATTCTCAATATGATGGAAGAAGTTGTGTCAAGTCATGATCTAGTTCGAATGTAATCATGAGTAGCATGATGATGCATTGTTGTAGCATGATGAAGCTATGAGAAGGCAGAGGCAGCAGCATGGTGGGCAACCCTATAAGATCATGGGCATGGGAAGTACAATGATACATTAGCAGGGGCAACAGCAAGATGATAATCATGTTTAGAGAAGCATGGTGCAATATGCAGTAGTGCATCTATAGGACCAGATGCAGCACGGTGGTAGGTATCAGTTGAAGCAGAATGTCTTCAACTGATCTCATCATTATACAAAATGATCTATGTCAGATCTAGATAAGTCAAAGTGTTGATTTTTGTTGTAAATGTACTCTCTCTCTCTCTCTGCTGAACTTTGAAGATAAAAGGAGATTTGATCAAAGGGTTTCCCCACACATTGTGGGGTTTATCCCTGTCTTGCGCCACATCCTGTGTCCTCTTGCCTTGGCTTGTCTTCTGTGATTTATATTCATGTTCTATCTGCAGTTTATTTTATGCTGATGTGATTGCTAATATGGAAAATAAATTAAATAAATTGCTCTAGCATAGAATGTACGTAAACTTACCACCATCCAATGTATCCACTTAACAATGGATTACCTCCATATGGAGAATAATATGCCCAATCTGCTTATTCCCCATACTCTGGGGGGCCATCATATGGAAGTATACCGTCATTTTTAGGTCCAACTTGTTCTGGAATGACATTTTATCAATGGCAACCTACAATGCTTGTTCAACCAAGGCTTGTGTATTCATCACAACCAATGCAACATGTTTCATCCATACCTACTACACATGTTGTTACGAATTTACCACAGTCAAAAGCTCAATTCATTATATCTCAACCTTTACAAGTTGATCCTTCAACCTCTTACCATCAAGTTTCAAGTCTATAGACTCAGTGTTCTTAGGCCATTTTACAACAACTATTTTTGTCTGAAATCCAACAACCTTAGACCAGTTTACCATTAACTAGGATGACGCAGACTTATAATGGTCCAATTTATCCACAACTTGGTCAAACCTATAATGGTGGGCAACAATCGTTGTATCAACAATTGTGGCAGACATAATACAAACAAAATCAATTCCAACATTACCAAACTTATCCTGAACTTGGTCAACAAGCCTATGCTAGGTTTGGTCAACAACAAGCTTACCTAGGTTCTAGTCAACAAGCCTATGTTGGTTTTGGTCAACAACAAATTTATCCTAGTTCCCAACAACAACCTTATACTAGATATTCTCAATAAACCTACCCCTATCAAGGTTACCAACAGTAGATTCCTTTTGTTGGTATGCAAAGGCCTATTGCCCAGGAAATTTAATCTTACCCTAGTTATGCTAAACCTGACCTAAATCGACAATTTCCTTTTGTCGTAACACTTGAATTACCAGATTTAAATCATCTTACCAATTATCCCATTCTTTATTCAGCTTGGTGGTCGGTGATTCCACACAAATTGCCTTCTGATATTCTTAAGTTCAATGGAAACCCTACATAATATCCGTCTAATTACATTATGACTTTTGATTTATGGTGTTCATCCAACTCCCTGAATGATGATTCAGTAAGACTACATCCTTTCCGGTGAATGCTCACTAGTCTCACTGCAAAGTGGTATATTTAATTACCGCAAGCTTCATTTGACAACTTCACAGCCTTAGACACTACATTTTTATCCTGTTTTCAATTACCCATTAGATAAGAAACTGGAAAGGAACTATTGACCAACTCTAAACAAACCACTGCTACTCATATTTCTCATCATATTCATGAGTGGCATCATCATCATTGAATGGTCAAAGCTTTTGTTCCTGATCAGCTTTTAGTCAAGTGGTTTCTTAAATCCTTGTTACCATTTTTCATCGAGGATGTGACTAAAGGAGAAGTTGTTAATGAAGAGAAAGTAATTTCTCGTGCCCAATACTTAGTCTTTATTTACACCCAGTTTCGCATGCTCTATGATAAGATTCCAAATGCACCTAGGCCAGCTTTTACTATTCCACCACCTCCATCCAGTAAGGGCTCTCATGCTGGTGATGGTGTGATAGGTTCTTCAAGCACTCAAACAACAAGTAGACCATCTAGTCAAACACTTTCTATTTCAAATGAAGCATATAATACACTTAATAATACACTTGCTTCCGAAATAAATGTCGTGTGATCTGACAAAGCTAAAAAGTAAAAGTAACCTGGTAGCAAGAAAAAGGGGAAACCTAAAAAGAAACAAAATTCTCCCCCTCAAGAGAAATCATTTGATTCCTCTTCTCCGACTAGGAGACCTCATTACCCATCTTTAATTTGTAATGAGGAGCACTTTACGTGAGACTATCCTCACCACCCTGAAGTCTAAATACTTCTTAAGACCTCTAGTACATTTTTTGTGTTGACAGACCCTTTTCCAAACCCATAGACTCATTTGGTTGCTACAAATCATGCTTCCACTTCACAAGTGCTTATGTTATTTTGCCACTAAGCCTAACATTGATGTTTTGGTGACTACACGAAGTAAAGATCATGGTAATCGATTTTCATCATCCAATAACCAGGCTATAGATCAACCCAATACTTTGATTTTGACTTCGTATGACTCCATTCCACCACCCATTTCACTAGAGTTAACAATAAAATCGGCTAAGGGAGTTGTTCATAAATCTACATTGAACCCTCAAGCTCGAGCAGAACAAAACTATAACATAGTAGAATATTTGGCTCAGTCACCTTCTTCTATGTCAACGCTTGAGGTGCTTCAAAATTGTTCCTCCCAAAAGCATGCTTTATTGTCAGCAATTGGTGGAATTGATTCAACAGATTCCAATCTCATAGTTTTTAACCATGCGGGTTATCGCCACAATTGTTAGCATAGTTAGCATTCTTGATCTAATTAAATGCTTTGAGTCACCTCAGTCACCAAACTATTGTTGACAAAGGTGCATCTACTTGTATCATGTCAATGAATTGCTAGAAAGCACTTGGCTCATCTCCTTTGTCATGATCACCTATGGCATTAAAATATTTTGATGGTCGCACTTATAAACCTTGCGGAATTTTAAGTAACATGCAGATACAACTAGGGGGGGAATTGTAAATGTTGAAGTTGAGGTTGTTGATAAACCCCTTGACTACAGTATTTTACTAGGAAGATGGTGGGTTTACACTATAGCTACTCTGGTTTTGACATACTTTTGTATGATCGATTTCCCTTATAAAGGTGGAATCACAATAATTGATAAACTCACCTTCTTCGCCTCTAGTTCACAGGAAAATGGAAGCATTCTGTTAGTTCATGGAACTTCGCTATCTCTTCAGAACATTGGAGTAGGTCTCTTCAAATATTCTTCCCTAATGGGCACCTTTTCACTACCGTCACCATCACAAATGACAGAAGTTGCAAAAGTTGAGACATGTAACATAATATCTTCCACTTCATCTAACTCATGGAAGATTTTCAATAATTCTAAAGTCGATATGTGTAATGAAACCATGCATCTAAGCCCAATTGAGATTACATAGCAATCAATATTTTTGGCTTGTGCAGCAAATCCAAATCCATCATCACCAATTGTATGGGTTGATCATTCATTAGAATATGGTACTTCCTCTGATACTTTTTCACATACATTTTCTAATGATGAAGGAATCATCCAATCAATGATGATAGAAGAAGAAACATGGCAAGATTATCATCATTGATCCCATATTCCAAATCACATAGAAGATGTTCCAAATGAACTAAATCGCCCTTCAATCGTTGATTTCCTTTCAAATTATGTATTTATAGACACATTCAATTCCAAATGAAACTTACCAAATATCAAAGAAACCATTTCTATCGATATTTCGACCAAACTTGGAATTCTAGAAAACATCCACATTGGCAAATCTTGTTCTCCATTGGAACTTGAGACTTATTGTGCTCTATTTCGTGAATTCCATGATATATTTGCTTGGTCATATGAGGAAATGTGAGGTATTGATTCTAGTATAGTTGAACACAAGATTAAAATGTATCATGATGTCAAGCCGATATGACAATGCTTCCTTCTTGTTCATCTGAAGAAGGTTGCTACCATAAAAGCGGAAGTTAAAAAACTTTTGCATGATGGTTTCATATACCCCATTCCTCTAACTGATTTGGTTTCGAATTGTTCCTGCCATGAATAAATAAGGAACAAGACGAGTGTGTGTTGATTATAGGGATCTTAATCATGCTTGTTGAGAAGATAACTATCCCACTCCCTTTTGTCAACCAGATAATTGATGAATGTGCCAGATGTGAAATATTATCATTTATGGATGGATTTTTTGGCTATAATCAGATCAATATCTTCCCAAACTACCAATCTAAAAATGCCTTTATTTGTCCTTGGTGCACATTTGCATATAGGAAAGTCCCTTTTGGTTTGAAGAACATTCAGGAAACCTTTTAGAGGGAAATGAATTATGCCTTATACGACATCAAACACATAGTTCAACCCTATCTAGATGATTTACCTACTCATTCATGGAAACGGGTTGATCACCTACAACATTTGAGAGCCATATTTTTACGGTGATGGAACTACAAAATTTGACTCAATCCACATAAATGTGTGTTTTGTGTTGGTTCTGGTCATTTTCTTATTTTCATAGTGTCCAAAGAAGGAATTCAACTCGACCCCTTAAAGGTTTAGGTAATTCTTGATCTACCTCCACCTTCCAATTTACTTTAGTTACAGAGACTCCAAGGGAAGGCTAAATTTTTAAGGAGATTCATTCCCAGCTATGCCAAAATTGCTAAAGGATTTACTTATTGTTTCAAAAAGGGAATTCCCTTCCATTGGGACCAGGTTGTGAAAGCTTGCTTTGATGCTCTTGAAGATACCCTAATCTGAGCATCATTAATGTATTCCTCTAATTATCAGAACGACTATTTCATGTATCTAGCCACTGTAGATACAACCATTTTTATGGTTTTAGTCCAAGAAGAAGATGGGATTGAACATCTGATCTATTATTTGAGTCGTCATCTCAATGGAAAGTTGGCTTTGGCTTCCATTCAAGTTGTACAAAGATTTTGCCATTATATCCTGCTCTGAAATACCACTGTCATTTTGGATTGCAACCCTATGACATACATCTTGTCATGTCAATTAATGGGGCGGGAATATTCAAAATGGATCATCATTTTGTAGGAATTTGATTTGGAATTGATCAAATCCAAGTAAAAGAAATCTCTAGTTTTTGTTGAGCTTCTTTATGACCTTCCCTCTACCATCATCGACTCAACAATGAAACCATCAGTTCCAGACGAGTCTCTATTTATGATATCATCATCTGACCCTTGGTATGGACATATACTAATCTATCTCCAAACCCAAACTTTCTGGCTTGATACCTCTCACTTGTAACAACAATATTCGATATCAACCCAAAGATTATATAATCATTGGCGACACCCTTTACTGATGCAGTATCGATAATATTTTTTTTAGGTGCCTCACACATGAGGAAGTCGAGAATGTTCTAAATGATTTCCATTATGGTGCTTATGGTGGATATTTATCTGGTTATGCTACCGCACAAAAAACTCAATGTGTTGGTTAATTTTGGCCTACCATATTTAACAATTCTGTTACTGCTGTCAGAAGTTGTCATGCAAGTGACATTTTTTACCGTAAAACTCGATTGCCACCTGCATCACTGCATCCTGTCATTACTGTTGAACCATTTTCAAAATGGGGCATTAATGACATGTAACCTTCACTCGGTCAGGCGGCATGGGTATATTATTGTCATCATTGACTATTTTACTAAATGGGCTAAGGTGATGCCTACATTAAACAACAGTGGTAAGACAGCTGCACTTTTTTTCTTCAACCATATGGTTGCACAATTTAGTGTACTATAAGATGTAGTTACAGATCATGGTTCACATTTTGACAATCACATGATGACTGAATTAACTGCCAAGTTAGAACTCTCACATGATAGTTGTTAGGTCCCTATAATACTAGTGATTACTCCATTACTATTGTAGTTGTATCCCTTATTAATATTGTTGTTTGCCCCTATTTCCCCCTATTTTTATTTTTGCCCCATAGAGTCCCTCTATTGTTATTTTTGTACCTTTATATTATTATTGTTAGGTCGGCTGGGTTATATTGTGACTCCTTAGACTCCTATATATAGAAAGGAGGTTTTGTCATTTGAATCATCAAATAATCATTCATTTGTGTAATGTAAATGAGATTGCCCCCTTGACGAGGCTAAATGCTAAGGTGTTAATCTATCTTTTCTATCTTTTTGTGAGCTGGTTTCATAACATTTGGGATCAGAGCTTTGGATTCTAGGGTTTTGCTGCTCCAAATAGGTCATCGTGGAATTTTCACTATAACTTTCTTTCTGTGACGTTTGAGAAGCAAAAAAAAAAAACCCATTTGATACGAAATCACACTGAACCTTAGTTCCAAATTTCAGAGCTTTTTGCTCTATATTTGTGGAGATATGATCGGAGGAAGTTGGTCTTTTTGCAGACTCCTCAATTACATTCCAAACAGGTGACCTAGGGAAAATTGTCATAACTTTCTCTCTGAACATCGGATTGAAATTTAGTAAGAAGTCACAAAAACAGGACAAACTCTAGCTTCTTGTATATATTGTTTAGAGCCAAAGGTCAAAACAAGGACACATGACATGTCGTACAAGTTCACTCTACTGAGCTAGTCTATAATCAAGTCACTATGGGAGATTTGGCATAACTCATCCTTAGAGAATCCAATTTGGAATCGTCTGGTGGAATTAGAAAGAGGACATAGAGGGATACTGTAGGTCACAAATTCAAAACTGGATGATCTGAAATTACAGAGATACATTAGAGACAATATCGAGCTCCTACAATGTGAAAAATGGTGTGTAGATTTTTTTTAATTTTTTCTTAAGCTTGGTTTGAAAAAATATTTTGAAGGAATTCAAAGGGCATAGTAGAGCATTATTATCGGTAACTGATTCCCTGAGGAAAGAAACTTTAAACACCTAGTAAGCAACCTGAAATCTCTAGCATGACTCATGAAGAAGAGGAAGAAATTCTACATGATATATCAAAATTACAAGAACAAGTGCAACAAATGTCACTCTAAAATTATGTTCGCTAGATGTTTCCACATCAAAATCATCTATTTCTCTAGATATCCAAAAATTCTTGGACAACCATTCCAAAGTATTTGAGACTCCCAAAGGTCTCCCACCTATTTGTGATCATGATCATGCTATTCATCTGATTCCAGGAAGTGTTCCTCCAAACATGAGGCCGTATAGATATGCCTACGCCCAAAAGAGTGAAATTGAACGTATGGTTGCAGAAATGCTAGAGGCTAGTATAATTAAACCTAGTCAAAGTTCTTTCTTTGCTCCAGTAGTATTGGTGCACAATAAGGATGGATCATGGCGGATGTGTTCAAATTATAGGGAGCTCAACAAGCTCACTATTAAAGATAAGTTTCCCATTCTTGTCATTGATGTATTACTGGATGAATTACATGGATCAATATACATCACCAAGTTGGATCTTCGTTCAAGATATCATCAAATTATAATGAAGATTGAAGACATTCTGAAAATAGCATTTAGAACTCTTGAGCGTCATTATAAATTTTTGGTCATGCCTTTTGGCCTTACCAATGCACCCTCTACATTTCAAGGTTTGATGAATTCTATTTTCAAACCCTTCCTTAGAAAATTTGTGTTAGTATTTTTTGATGATATACTAATCTACAACAAGTCTTGGATGGATCATGTTGAACATGTTGACAGGGTGCTACAACTATTGGAGGAGAAACAATTATATGCAAAAAGATCCAAATACTTCTTTGGAGTCCAAGAGGTGGAATATCTGGGTCATATTGTATCTCATGAAGGAGTTAAGGTAGACCCTAGCAAAATTAAAGCCATTAAGGAATGGAAAATCCACATCCATAAAGCATTTGTGAGGATTTCTCAGGTTAACAAGGTATTATCACAAGTTTGTTAAGAATTATGGGATAATAGCAGCAACTCTAACAACATTATTGAAGAAATATGCATTTTCATGGACTCCAGAAGAAACAAAGGTCTTCGAACATCTTAATGAGGCAATGTGCCAAGCACCGGTCTTAGCTACAA
>APFE031367672.1:75835-134668 GCA_000404065.3 Pinus taeda
TGGAATTCTAGAAAACATCCACATTGGCAAATCTTGTTCTCCATTGGAACTTGAGACTTATTGTGCTCTATTTCGTGAATTCCATGATATATTTGCTTGGTCATATGAGGAAATGTGAGGTATTGATTCTAGTATAGTTGAACACAAGATTAAAATGTATCATGATGTCAAGCCGATATGACAATGCTTCCTTCTTGTTCATCTGAAGAAGGTTGCTACCATAAAAGCGGAAGTTAAAAAACTTTTGCATGATGGTTTCATATACCCCATTCCTCTAACTGATTTGGTTTCGAATTGTTCCTGCCATGAATAAATAAGGAACAAGACGAGTGTGTGTTGATTATAGGGATCTTAATCATGCTTGTTGAGAAGATAACTATCCCACTCCCTTTTGTCAACCAGATAATTGATGAATGTGCCAGATGTGAAATATTATCATTTATGGATGGATTTTTTGGCTATAATCAGATCAATATCTTCCCAAACTACCAATCTAAAAATGCCTTTATTTGTCCTTGGTGCACATTTGCATATAGGAAAGTCCCTTTTGGTTTGAAGAACATTCAGGAAACCTTTTAGAGGGAAATGAATTATGCCTTATACGACATCAAACACATAGTTCAACCCTATCTAGATGATTTACCTACTCATTCATGGAAACGGGTTGATCACCTACAACATTTGAGAGCCATATTTTTACGGTGATGGAACTACAAAATTTGACTCAATCCACATAAATGTGTGTTTTGTGTTGGTTCTGGTCATTTTCTTATTTTCATAGTGTCCAAAGAAGGAATTCAACTCGACCCCTTAAAGGTTTAGGTAATTCTTGATCTACCTCCACCTTCCAATTTACTTTAGTTACAGAGACTCCAAGGGAAGGCTAAATTTTTAAGGAGATTCATTCCCAGCTATGCCAAAATTGCTAAAGGATTTACTTATTGTTTCAAAAAGGGAATTCCCTTCCATTGGGACCAGGTTGTGAAAGCTTGCTTTGATGCTCTTGAAGATACCCTAATCTGAGCATCATTAATGTATTCCTCTAATTATCAGAACGACTATTTCATGTATCTAGCCACTGTAGATACAACCATTTTTATGGTTTTAGTCCAAGAAGAAGATGGGATTGAACATCTGATCTATTATTTGAGTCGTCATCTCAATGGAAAGTTGGCTTTGGCTTCCATTCAAGTTGTACAAAGATTTTGCCATTATATCCTGCTCTGAAATACCACTGTCATTTTGGATTGCAACCCTATGACATACATCTTGTCATGTCAATTAATGGGGCGGGAATATTCAAAATGGATCATCATTTTGTAGGAATTTGATTTGGAATTGATCAAATCCAAGTAAAAGAAATCTCTAGTTTTTGTTGAGCTTCTTTATGACCTTCCCTCTACCATCATCGACTCAACAATGAAACCATCAGTTCCAGACGAGTCTCTATTTATGATATCATCATCTGACCCTTGGTATGGACATATACTAATCTATCTCCAAACCCAAACTTTCTGGCTTGATACCTCTCACTTGTAACAACAATATTCGATATCAACCCAAAGATTATATAATCATTGGCGACACCCTTTACTGATGCAGTATCGATAATATTTTTTTTAGGTGCCTCACACATGAGGAAGTCGAGAATGTTCTAAATGATTTCCATTATGGTGCTTATGGTGGATATTTATCTGGTTATGCTACCGCACAAAAAACTCAATGTGTTGGTTAATTTTGGCCTACCATATTTAACAATTCTGTTACTGCTGTCAGAAGTTGTCATGCAAGTGACATTTTTTACCGTAAAACTCGATTGCCACCTGCATCACTGCATCCTGTCATTACTGTTGAACCATTTTCAAAATGGGGCATTAATGACATGTAACCTTCACTCGGTCAGGCGGCATGGGTATATTATTGTCATCATTGACTATTTTACTAAATGGGCTAAGGTGATGCCTACATTAAACAACAGTGGTAAGACAGCTGCACTTTTTTTCTTCAACCATATGGTTGCACAATTTAGTGTACTATAAGATGTAGTTACAGATCATGGTTCACATTTTGACAATCACATGATGACTGAATTAACTGCCAAGTTAGAACTCTCACATGATAGTTGTTAGGTCCCTATAATACTAGTGATTACTCCATTACTATTGTAGTTGTATCCCTTATTAATATTGTTGTGCCCCTATTGTCCCCATATTGTTATTATTGTGCCCCATAGAGTCCCTCTATTGTTATTTTTGTACCTTTATATTATTATTGTTAGGTCGGCTGGGTTATATTGTGACTCCTTAGACTCCTATATATAGAAAGGAGGTTTTGTCATTTGAATCATCAAATAATCATTCATTTGTGTAATGTAAATGAGATTGCCCCCTTGACGAGGCTAAATGCTAAGGTGTTAATCTATCTTTTCTATCTTTTTGTGAGCTGGTTTCATAACATTTGGGATCAGAGCTTTGGATTCTAGGGTTTTGCTGCTCCAAATAGGTCATCGTGGAATTTTCACTATAACTTTCTTTCTGTGACGTTTGAGAAGCAAAAAAAAAAAACCCATTTGATACGAAATCACACTGAACCTTAGTTCCAAATTTCAGAGCTTTTTGCTCTATATTTGTGGAGATATGATCGGAGGAAGTTGGTCTTTTTGCAGACTCCTCAATTACATTCCAAACAGGTGACCTAGGGAAAATTGTCATAACTTTCTCTCTGAACATCGGATTGAAATTTAGTAAGAAGTCACAAAAACAGGACAAACTCTAGCTTCTTGTATATATTGTTTAGAGCCAAAGGTCAAAACAAGGACACATGACATGTCGTACAAGTTCACTCTACTGAGCTAGTCTATAATCAAGTCACTATGGGAGATTTGGCATAACTCATCCTTAGAGAATCCAATTTGGAATCGTCTGGTGGAATTAGAAAGAGGACATAGAGGGATACTGTAGGTCACAAATTCAAAACTGGATGATCTGAAATTACAGAGATACATTAGAGACAATATCGAGCTCCTACAATGTGAAAAATGGTGTGTAGATTTTTTTTAATTTTTTCTTAAGCTTGGTTTGAAAAAATATTTTGAAGGAATTCAAAGGGCATAGTAGAGCATTATTATCGGTAACTGATTCCCTGAGGAAAGAAACTTTAAACACCTAGTAAGCAACCTGAAATCTCTAGCATGACTCATGAAGAAGAGGAAGAAATTCTACATGATATATCAAAATTACAAGAACAAGTGCAACAAATGTCACTCTAAAATTATGTTCGCTAGATGTTTCCACATCAAAATCATCTATTTCTCTAGATATCCAAAAATTCTTGGACAACCATTCCAAAGTATTTGAGACTCCCAAAGGTCTCCCACCTATTTGTGATCATGATCATGCTATTCATCTGATTCCAGGAAGTGTTCCTCCAAACATGAGGCCGTATAGATATGCCTACGCCCAAAAGAGTGAAATTGAACGTATGGTTGCAGAAATGCTAGAGGCTAGTATAATTAAACCTAGTCAAAGTTCTTTCTTTGCTCCAGTAGTATTGGTGCACAATAAGGATGGATCATGGCGGATGTGTTCAAATTATAGGGAGCTCAACAAGCTCACTATTAAAGATAAGTTTCCCATTCTTGTCATTGATGTATTACTGGATGAATTACATGGATCAATATACATCACCAAGTTGGATCTTCGTTCAAGATATCATCAAATTATAATGAAGATTGAAGACATTCTGAAAATAGCATTTAGAACTCTTGAGCGTCATTATAAATTTTTGGTCATGCCTTTTGGCCTTACCAATGCACCCTCTACATTTCAAGGTTTGATGAATCAATTTTCAAACCATTCCTTAGAAAATTTGTGTTAGTATTTTTTGATGATATACTAATCTACAACAAGTCTTGGAAGGATCATGTTGAACATGTTGACAGGGTGCTACAACTATTGGAGGAGAAACAATTATATGCAAAAAGATCCAAATGTTTCTTTGGAGTCCAGGAGGTGGAATATTTGGGTCATATTGTATCTCTGAAGGAGTTAAGGTAGACCCTAGCAAAATTAAAGCCATTAAGGAATGGAAAATTCCCACATCCATAAAGCATCTGCAAGGATTTCTTGGGTTGACAGGGTATTATCGCAAGTTTGTTAAGAATTATGGGAGAATAGCAACACCTTTAACAACATTATTGAAGAAAGATGCATTTTCATGGACTCCGGAAGCAACAAATGCCTTTGAACATCTTAAAGAGGCAATGTGCCAAGCACCGGTCTTAGCTACACTGAACTTCACAAAAATCTTTATTGTGGAATGTGATGCTTCAGGAAATGGAATTGGTGTTGTTCTAATGCAAGATGAAAGACCCATTCCTTTTGAAAGTCGTCCAATCAAGGGAAAGTTTTTACACGAAGCTATTTATGAGAAGGAAATGTTGGCAATACTCCATGCACTTAAGAAATGGCGACCCTACCTAATGGGAAGACACTTCAAGGTAAAAACGGATCATGATAGCCTTAAATACTTTGTAGAACAAAGATTATCCTCTGAAGAGCAACAAAAGTGGGTCACAAAGATGTTGGGTTATGACTTTGAAATCATCTACAAAAAAGGGAAGCAAAATGTGGTGGCAGATGCACTCTCAAGAAAGGATGAGGATGTGGAAGCATTGTTGTGCGCCATTTCTATTATCCAACCAGATTGGATAAACGAAACAAGGGAGGAATGGAAGAATGATGAAGAAGTGTGGGCACTTATTCGAAAATTACAACAAGATTCCAGTACGTCTGATACATTTAGCTGGCAAAATGATTCGTTATGGTACAAAGATCACATATACCTCTGTAAGAATTCCCAGCTAAAACAAAAGATTCTTATGGAATTTCACACTTCTCCCTTTGGAGGGCACTCGGGATTTTTAAAAACTTACCACAGGGTTATGAAGGAATTTTTTTGGGATGGCCTTAAATCAAATATTCAAAAGTTTGTGGCAGAATGTTTGGTTTTCCAACAAAATAAAGTTGAAACAATTAATACACCGGGTCTATTACAACCTTTATCCATTCCAAGCCAACGTTGGGAGGAGGTTTCAATGGATTTTATCACAGGTTTACCCAAGTCTGAGGGAAAGAGTGTCATCATGGTGGTAGTTGGCAGACTTACCAAGTATGCAAACTTTTGTGCATTATCACATCCATTTAAAGCTAGTACAATTTCCACGGAATTTATGGAAACAATTCAAAAGCTACATGGAAATCCAAAGATTATTGTAAGTGATAGAGATCCCATTTTCACTGGAAATTTTTGGACAGAATTATTTTCTTGTCTTGGTACTCAGTTAGCTCATAGCTCATATTATCATCTCAATCTGATGGGAAAACTAAGATAGTAAACAAATATTTGGAAGGATATCTTCATTGCTTTGTATCTGATAAACAAACACAATGGGTCAAATGGTTGCCTCTAGCTGAATGGTGGTATAACACTTCCTTCCATACAGCAACAAAATTGACCCCATTTATGGCACTTTATGGATATCAGCCACCATCCATCACATCATATTTAAGAGAAAGTTCTAAGGTTCAAGCAATGTAACATCAAATCGAGCATCAACAACAAGTCCTCCAACTCTTGAAGGATAATCTTGTATTGGCGTAGAATAGAATGAAACAATAGGCAGATCAACATCACAACTAAAGAAGTTATGATGTAGGTGATTGGGTATTCCTACGGCTACAAACATATAAAAAAATGTCCCTCAAGAAAACTAAGAAGGATAATAAATTATCACCAAATTATTATGGTATGTACAAGGTGTTGCAAAAGATTGGTACTATGGCATACAAATTGGAGCTTCTTGCAGCTTCTCAAGTGCATCCAGTTTTCCATGTTTCATGTTTAAGAAGGTTATATGCGACAAGCTCCTAGTTCAAACAATATTGCCATAGCTTGACGAGGAAGGAAAAATTATATTGGAACCAGAAGCAGTCACAGAAACAACAACTCGACAGCTATGAAATTGATCAATTTCGAAGTATCTCATCAAATGGAAGAACTTATCCGCTGAATATTCCACATGGGAGGATGAGAATTTTATATAGAAGCATCCAAAACTACTCAAGCGTTGAGGACAATACTTTTTTCAAGGAGAGGGGCATGTTAGGTCCCTATAATACTAGTGATTACCCCATTACTATTGTAGTTTTATCCCTTATTAATATTGTTGTGCCCCTATTGTCCCCATATTGTTATTAATGTGCCCCATAGAATGCCTCTATTGTTATTTTTGTACCTTTACATTATTATTGTTATGTCGGCTAGGTTATATTGTGACTCCTTAGACTCCTATATATAGAAAAGAGGTTTTTTCATTTGAATCATCAAAGAATCATTCATTTCTGTAATGTAAAGTAGGTTTCCCCCTCGAAGAGATTGAATTCTAAGGTGTTGATCTATATTCTCTATCTTTTTGTGAGTTGGTTTCATAAAAATAGTTCTACTCCTTATCATCCACTAGCTAATGGACAAGTTGAAGCCATCAACGAAGTCCTTAAGCGAATTCTTCAATGAATGATAGGAGTTCAAAATCAAAACTGGAATTTGATCCTGTACTTAGCTTTGTGGACTTACCGAACCTCAGTAAGAAATGCAACTGTATTCACACCTTTCCAATTGGTGTATGGTCTGGAGGCAATGTTGCTAATACAATGTGAGATTTCATTAGTAAAACTCGTAATCGACTTGTTACCTAACTCTTCTGATGAGGAAGCATGTTTCGTAGAACTCATCCATCTAGACAAAACACATCGTGAAGCCGCATTGGCCAAGGAAGCACATAAGAAATGAATTAAGGCACAATATAACAACAATGTCAAGCCTCACATATTCTTAGAAGGAGACCTGATCTTGATTTATGATAAAGAAGTCGATAAATTGGGAACGGGAAAAATTTGAACACTATGGATGGGCCCCTACATTGTCAAGCGTGTTTTGGCAAAAGGCACTTACGAGTTGGTTGATTATGATGGAATTCCATTTTTGCAGCGTTGAAATAGGTTGTATATTAAACATTACTATGATTTATTGTGCGTAGTAAAAGCACTATGTATATGCTTTCATTGCATGTGTGTGTCATAGTGTGACTTTTAGAGTTTTTATGTGGTTAGTAATCCACTTTGCATTTGTTGCCAATGTAAGATTCTTTGGAACCATTTGTTGGTTATGTCGATGGTGCTAGTCATAGTATGTAGAACCTATCCTCTAAAGCATGGGCCATATTCGCTTCAAGTTGCAAGTTAGTTAGTTTTCAAGGGATTTGTGCTAGTCATTCTACTAACAATATCGCTGAGTATAGCGCATTGATGGAACTCTTCTCTAATGCAATTTCACTTAGCATTCACCGAATCATCATTAGACTAGACTCGCAACTTGTCATGCTACATCTTATGAATGTTTATACCATCTGAAATCCAACTATTCATCGTATATTCCTTAGAGTTCATCTCTTGGAAAGACATTTTGTTGACGTTCAATATCAACACATTTCTAGGAACTTTAACACATTGACTGATTCTTTAGAGAATTACGTGTTAAACAAACATTTACGACATATGTAAAGAGTAAATTTTTAGTTCACATCAATAGTTGAATAAGATTACACATAACCATACAAAAACACTAAAAGTAAAATAGGTAGGTGTTCAAAGTTTTTACAAAAGATTGTGTTCAAGACATGTTGGTCATCTGACCTCAAAACCTCGAAATGCATACAATAAATCATCCTAAGTAGATCTAATGATGCTCATGATAATAGGTCACTTCCTGAGCTATCATGCGCAATAGCCTCATCCAACGACTATATACACCAATATTATGGCGTTATAGTTTCATCGGTAACTCCTCAATATTAACATTCGGTATACTGAGGATTAACCCCTCTATATGATGTTGCAACTCCGCCATTGTCTCGATCAGATCTAAGTCCTAGAGAACTTCTCTTCCGAAATTTCTCCTCGCTGGTTCACTCGCGTCCTGTTGATAACCCATTGGTCAAACAGTGCCAACATCTATATACATGAGAACATTTCTAGTTTAGTCTTGGAAACATAAAAAAACACAAAACATGTAAAAACTCAAAAAATCAAAAATACATGGTCAAAACAATTTATCTATAGCACTCCATTGACAACCCACTGCTAATCTCAAATCTAGATCTCTACAGAAATCCATCTCTGCATATAGATGCTCCTCTATGACAATATGTTTTTGACGGAGCCAACTGAAGAATGTGATAGAAAATGAGATTGATGACTGACCATCATGTCTACCCATCAACTCTACCCATCTCCGCATCTATGGATCTCTAGGACCATCTAAACTCAGTGTCACATGCTAAAGTTACATCAATGGAATTCTCTCGAAAGTAAAAGTGATCAAGATTGATCCATAGCTGAAATTTTTTGTCTTACTGCGTTTTACTTTAGTCAACTTCTCTTTCATCAAAGAGAGTATTACCTCACACCAGTTGAGCATATTTGGCTCAAGACACTCAAGCACATACTGCGTGTATGATATATTCGCGACATGAAGTATCATGCTACCCACCATCTTTGCAATAATAAATAAGATTGTTCGAATGGACAATTTATGAACATCCCTGATGTTTATATTTCCATCTTTGCTAGGTTGTGTACCTAGCTGACAAATTGTCCAATGTAGTCCCTCACTGATTCAGCCCCATGGGTAGAACCTGAAAGAGAAAGGGGGGCACTATGTCTCAACAATTCTATGAGAAAGTAAATATCATCGATCAATATAGGGATCACTTTGTCCCCTATGTGAAAAACTTGTTCTGTTGGGTACCATGAATGAACCAAGAACTCCAATAGCTATAACTGTTGCCTCATCTCGGATAACCAGAAATATTTGAGTAATCCAAAATATTTGAGGCCCTCAATAGTACCAGGATCATTTAGGGCAACCATATCCTATATTTCATGTTCTCTTTCATGCAATGTGATAGCCATTATGATCTTATCAAAGTATGAAATCACATCGTAGGCTTAGTTAGGATCCATTTCATGAAACAAACTGAAGAGATTTTGGGTAGAAACAATGAATCAAATTTCGAAACTATGCCCAATACACCCCTGATCTTTAGATAGTACGAT
Source organism: Pinus taeda (assembly GCA_000404065.3). Lineage (NCBI taxonomy): Eukaryota > Viridiplantae > Streptophyta > Pinopsida > Pinales > Pinaceae > Pinus > Pinus taeda. The sequence continues at coordinate 85,009 of APFE031367672.1, forward strand.
GCAGAGTAGTTTCCCTTCTGTTTGACTGCTATGTAGACTAGTTTTTGATGGATAAGGGTGTGTTGATCCTATGGAATGATATATTTACCATAGGGACCCCAAAACGCTAAAACATTTTCCTAAAATTGAACAATAATGACCTTAAATGAAAGAGAATAGATATATCTCCTACCTGGTCTTGACGACATCAATAATGATCCACAGAATCTATTGCAATCAGTTGCTGAAGTTTGAGGTAAAAAACTGGTTCAGAGCACAAAACTGAATGGTAAATGTCAAATGGTAAACTAACTTGGTAAATTCTTGTTTTATGGTTATTTCATGTTCATTAAATGAATAAACTATAGTTTTTACCTATTTTTACCAATGAATAGGTATTTTCAATGTGTTTGGTGGTTCTCTGAGTAGGTTTACAACTGACATAGTGAATTTGACGTGCATGATTGTAAAATGTACTTTTGACCATAGAGCATACTTTTATCTCTTTTTTGAGCTGTAATAAACATTGAAAAAGGAACCGCCCTAGAATTCTCTTTCAGCTCTTTTCAGACTCTCAAAATATGAAAAGATTGTCAAGTGCTTGTCCTTTTCAGCTCGTAAATGGATTGGAAATGACATCTACTCAGTATAAGTTTAATCCTTTTCCAAACCAAGATAGATTACTTACGAAAAAGGAATACACTGATAGAACATGGTCAAGAAGTTCACTCTTGTATTATTTTACTCTTTTTGAGACTTGAGAGACAAATTTATGAAAAAAGAACTTGTAGAGTTTTCTTTTTGTCCCTTTGCAAACTCTCTAAACATGAAAAGGACTGAGTTCCCATTGTTGTTAAACTTGTTAAAGCATCAAATAGCGACAAACGTGTCCATCATGACAAGATCGAGTTTCACCTTTGGTAGACTCACTAAAAAATCACATAGCAATGGATTCACTCGAAGGGTAGAATTATACATCAATCATATGTTACCCTCCTCAAGCCTGTTAAAAAATAAAGACGTGCTAGTCAGCAATGACTCGGGAAAATTGGAAAAGGGATAAATCACTTTATGGTAGTGAGTCGTTCTTGAGCATGACACTTTCATTTCATCTCTGTGACTATTTGGGTTGAGTTATATTCTTGATGGTTATCATACCTACGGTCTATCACAGCATCCATTACATTTGTTTTGGTTCAATCTTGCTAATTCATTCAATGTCGCTAACATGTTCGAGAGAAGTCACTCAGTAAACTTCATCCTTTGCATTACTCATAAACCTTCATTTTCATGACTTCCATTCCTAAACATTATGTCATCAGTCACATTTTGTCTTCAAAATAATTACAATCGCTTCAAGTCATTGATGTGGGATACATCAAGGCCCTCTTGTGACAAGTCGCTTCTTGTCAACATCAGCACATTATCGAGGAAGTTGACTTAGAGACACCCTTCTAGTACCTTGAGGCTTGCATAGATCAATCGCAAGCTTTTCACTTCCAGCGATAGGTTGACATCATAGGCCTTCAATCGAAAGACTTTGTATGGTGTTTGACATCAAGAAATCTATCCACACCATGCAGAATGTATTTTAGTACCTTGAGAATGATTATCATTATTGGTGATTTCTCTCGCGTATGTTAACAATTTACATCATTAGCTGGTAATCAGACGGTGTCTTCCCATGTTCAACTTCAGATCAGATTTTCACATGGTTAGACTCATACTTGAGTAGAAAATTGGACAAGATAGAGGACCCTGATCTAGTTTCATACATCCGGGCTGTGATTTTAGGAGGGTACTAAATCATTTGTAAGATGGCTTTACACAGATAGTCATCTTATCATGGATCTATATCTGTAGACGACTATCTGATTTATGTAAATGTAATGGAAAGTTTATATGCTGAGCATGGGTATACCTTCCCTAAACAATTCATGAAAAATTCAAATTTATCATGACATTATGTATTGTAATTGATGTAGGTCATTGTCTGCTTTAGATCCTCCTCATCACATAATAAAGCATATCACTCAACATTCTCATTTTTTACTTCATGCTTTAGGGGGTAGTTGTTACAGGTCTATTTGGGCACGTCACTCCCAACAATCAGATCAATGTAAATAGGGTCTATCAAACACTAATTCAGTTGCTACATTCCCTAGACATATCACCTCATTGAGTGCTTTCATGCATGAGAGTTTCATGACTTCAAACCTTGTTGAAGTGCTTCCTTGGGTCTCTAGCGCACCCCTGGTCAGGGATAAGTTCTCTACAGAGTAGGTAGCCCCATTCAAGGTTGCGTTGTAGAGAACCTAAGCCCACTCAAGCCTGCGCTAGGTGATAAATGTCGAAATATTCATTAGATCATGAGCATATTCCTCCTTTCTAGAGCCTTCTAGAAGGAACCCAACTCTTATCCTATGAAGATGAGCTTGACTTAGGATAGCCTTAGATCATCTAATCCTGTATCCTCTCATCCCTTTGAACATGGAAAATAATCATCCAATTATGGAAAACCATTCAATGCCATATTAATGACAAAACCATTCGCATTCATCTATAGAGCCAAAGAGATTGGATAATATAGAGAAATATTGTTGGTTTAAAGACATGAAATCATCGTCAAAGTAATGTTATGTTGTTCGATTGATCTTGCTATTAGTGTGATGAGGGCTTGGACTAAGCTAGATGAGTGACATGAGATCGAACCACATTGGGTGTAATTTCTCCTTTTATCAATCAATAAAGTTGTTTGTTCCTTTTCAAATACTTTTGTTTATATCTATGATGAATGTATGTACAAAGGTTGTTGATTCCATTTGCTTACAATAAATAGATCATGTGCTTTGATTGTTGTCATATTTTTTTATGTTGGAATGTACTAATCTAGGTGGATATTTGTGTTAACTTGTCAATTCCACTTGGAACCCCACTGTTGTTTCTTTCATTTTTCAGTTTCCTTAATTATAGCACAGTCTACTATTTTTAGCAGTTTTCAGGTCCTAAACTTCCAAAGCCGTTTTGAGGCCCTAAACAACATTTTTTTAGAAATCAACCACTAACGATTTTTTATTGAAAATATTATTTTTGGGCATAGTCCTTGGAGATATATTTTCAATGGGTTATCATGCATGTAAAATAGAGTTAACATGACCAAGTCGTGACCCCAAGAAATTGGTTGTCCAACTCACCCTAACGGGGCCCATAAATTCTTCGTGTTACATCTCCTCGGGTTAGGGATTTGGTTGTTTAGGGTTTGCTCTTATTTTTCAATAATAAAAAGGCCATTGAGCCACATTGTAATGCAGTTCAGAGGCATGTAGCCACCACATCGCTTCTCAGAGATAAGCTACCATCACCCTAGCTAGTTTATTTCCATTTCTGTTTGTAAGAATATTTCAGTATTTTAGAGTAATGAAATGAAGTATTATTTATGTTGCATCTATGTATGTATGGTTATCTCTGTAATTTGTTGTGTTCCTGTTTAAATATGGATCAGTGGTATTACAGTGGTCTACACTTTCTATGTTTTTATTTGCATGTCCCCAACGAGGTTGGGATATAAGGAGTTAAATCTTGAATTGTTCGAACCTTTACAAGACTAGCCTCACAAATCCTGATGGCCTCCCATGGTGGATGAAAATAAAGATAAGGGGGTAGGAGATCCTATCAAAATCTTGCTCAAAGAGGCCCTCGAGTGACAAAGGAACACGATGATGGACAACTTTGCCCAGATCCGTCTGTGGCTACCTAGGTGCGACATATCTACTTCCAGCAGCTACTCTGGAAGTGCCACACCCTTTAAGGTACAAGTTAACTTTGAAATTCCCATATTTGAGGGCTAGATAGATGCAGATGTCATAGATAAATGGTTAAATCTACTAGAAGGGTATTTTTCTGTTCATGATTTTTCCAGTCGAGAAAATATTACTTTCACTCTTCTCAAAGCCACCCCCCAGGTCAAGGACTGGTGGGAAGCCTACAACGAGTAGAAGGATGAAGGTATGACGTAATTGTTTTCAACCACACCCACTTGGAATTCATTTTGAGCTACCATTCAGGAGCAGGACTACCCTGTTGGAAGCTACGAGGATCAATACATAAAGTATACCACGCTACGGCAGGAAAGGGACCAAGACATGTTGGAGTTCACCCATATCTTCCATACCCTTTGCACAATGTTGGGTATCAAGGATTTGGAGCATCATTTGGCACTCTAATACTATGGCTGCCTACATAGGTACATCCATGATGAAATATAATTCCTGAACATCTCCTCGCTCGGTATGATATACCGATATGCCGTCAAGATCAAGAAAATGTTTAAACAAAAGAAGCGAGACTTTGGATCTACAAATCTGAAGTAAGGGAAAGGCACCCCCAAACCATAAAACAAAGGACCATACCAAAGTGAGGTATCCCAAGGCAACCTACCAAAGCAGTAAGCAAAGAACAACACCGCGAAGCCAAAAAGGATATAGGAAAGTGGTGTGAGTTCCATAAGAGCTCCACCACAACAAAAGTGAGTGTCAGGCCAAGCAGTCACTAGTGGCTGAGCTAAAGGTTTCAGAATCAAATGCACGTTCTGACTCTGAGTCAGAACCTAACAAGGGGAATGATAAAGGGAGTTAGATTATCGATGTGGAGCCCAACACCACCATTGCCACCATGAAGATCCAGAAGGAGCAACCCGAAGATCCAAATGAGGAGGAGCACCTCTTCCACTCCAAGATGTGGGTAAAGGGCTTGTCGCTATAGTCTATTGTTGACAGTGGGAGCCAAAAGATCCTCATCTCGATGGAGGTCATGAACCAACTAGGCTTACCAATCATAGCACATCTAAAACCATACATCATCAGGTGGCTTCACCAAGGACGCGATCTTCGCGTGAGCCAGCAGTGTCACCTTCCATATAACACCAGGCCCTTCATGGATGAGGTATTGTGTGATGTTGCTCCCCTTGATGTTTTTGATGTATTATTAGGCCAACTATACTTATGGAAGAAACATGTTCTGTATGAATCAAGGCCTCGTGTTGTTATTGTTACTTTGGGAAATAAATTGTATAGGATGCTAGAGGAAGCACCGCCTACCGCCATCTCCTTGGCTACTGCAAAACAATGTAGTAAGCTCATTTTCGAAACTGGGAAATTTCTTTTCTTGATGATACACCCTCATTGAAAGGAGACGACAGTGGCCACAACCTCTAGACAAGGCCCCTCCACACAACAACTACAGATGGACAAGGTCGTGGAGGAGTATAAGGACATATTCACCTCCCACGCATGGGTTCCTCTACACTGTCAGGTCAAGCAGTCCATTGATCTGACCCTAGATGTGTCACTACCCAATGGACAAATCTATCGGTGCTCCATTCCAGAGAACGATAAAATCAAGAGGCAGATTCAAGAGTTGCTACATAGAGGTCACATTCGTCTGAGTTCAGCACCCTGTGGGAGCTCGGTCATGTTGGTACAGAAGAATGATGGGACTTAGAGACTATGTATTGACTATAAGGTGTTGAACAAGATCACTATCCATAATAGGTACTCGATCCCACAAATTGGTGACCTCCTGGACCAACTGAAGGGGCCAAAATATTTCAGCAAGATCAATTTGAAGTCAGGATATCACCAGGTACCAATTGAACCCTCTGATGTGTGGAAGACTACCTTCAAAGCCAAGGAGGGCCTTTTTGAATGGTTGGTTATACCTTTCGAGTTGACGAATGCTCCTGCAACCTTCATGACGCTAATGGATGAAATCTTGCAGCCATTCACCAACTCACTTGTAGTGGTATACTTGGATGACATCCTGATCTTTAGCCAAAGTTGGGAAGAGCACCTCCACCACATCTGATAGGTTCTCCAAATACTGCAGCAACACAAGTTATGTGCCAATTTGGAGAAATGAGCTTTTCGCATGACCCAGGTTTAGTATCTGGGATACATTATTGATGAATGTGGGGTGCATGTGGATCTAGCCAAGATCCAAGTCATTCGGGATTGGCCATCTCCAACCACTCTGATAGAGCTCAGCACCTTTCTGGGTCTTGCCAACTTCTACCACAGGTTTGTGTTCAAATTTTCCCATATCGCTTGTCCCTTCAATCAAGTTACCAAGGGAGATGTGAAAGCAAAATTATTTTGGTCTGAATCTCAACAGAAGGCATTCACAGAGTTGAAACATTGCCTCTGCTCAGTGCTAGTGCTCACATTACCGGACTTGCGCCAGCCATTCGAGATCAAGACATATTCCTTTGACTATGTTATTTGGGCATTCCTTACTCAACATGGGCATCCAGTGGCTTATCATAGTTAGACACTTTCAAACACAGTCCAGAGGTATCCCACTTATGAAAAAGAGATGTATTCCATTGTGTAGTCCTACTAACAATGGAAGAATTACATTTTGGGGAAGGAAATGGTCATCCACACAAACCAACTGGCCCCTGTAATTCATACAGGCCCAAGGGAAATTGCAGAATGATCACCATCAGAAGTGGTCCACATACCTACAACAGTTCCATTTGAATATCAAGTATAAGAAGTGAAGCACAAATAATGTTGTAGATTGCTTCAGTCAACCACCAATCATAACGTTAACCACAGTGCTCAACTCTTGTGGGCACGAATCTTTAGATTGGCCACTTCTCTACAAAAGTGACCCATAATTCATCCACACATACCAGACACTCTTGGAAGGTTAGCATGTTCCATATTTTCACCTCCAAGATGCCCTGTTATGCCACCTGGGTCACGATTGTTTTCCTTCAAGAGAGCGTACTAAGATGATTTGGGAAGCACACTACAGTCGGGCTGCTAGGAAATTTGGGGTCAAGAAAATGGTGGAAGTAGTGTAGAAGTATTTCTATTGGTTGAATCTTCGACAGGATGTTGGGAAGTAGAACAAGTCCTGCATTGCCTGTGCCATTACCAAACCGACTGTAAACAAGGAAGGCCTCTATACCCTGCTGCCAACCCCTATTCACCCTTGGGAATCCATCTCCATGGATTAAATATCATGCCTTCCTTCTACTAAGCATGGAAAAAACTGTGTTTTTTTTGTCGTCGACAGGTTCTCGAAGATGGCCATTATGCCGGTCTGTAAGAAGAATATCATAGCAAATACCACTTCTAAACTCTTCTTTGAACGAGTGTGGGTACACTTTGGGATTGCCCAGTCTATCATCTTAGATCAGAACAGTAGGTTCCTCAGTAAATTTTGATCCAATCTTTGGTTGATGCCGAACACCAAACTCACTAAGTCCGCAGCCTTCCATCCCCAAACTGATGGCTAGACAGAGGTTGTCAACAGGATGATCAAACACATTATGTGCATGTACAACTCAAAGCATCCACTTACATGGGATGAGAGCCTCCCTTATGTTCAGCATAGCTATAACCAGGCTCTCCACAGCTCAACCAGACACAACCCTTTTCAGGCAGGCTTGGGATTCTAGCCACTATGTCCCATTGATGTGGCCATGCCCTTTACAGCTACTCAGGCTGATTTGGCTCATGTCGAGTCAAAAATAGATAAGGTAAACAACTTCATTGAGCACATCCAACATATCTGCTAGCAGGTCCATGACATTCTAGAGAAATCAAATGCCAAGTGCAAGTAATGACATGATCAACAACGGGTGCCATGCAAGTTTCAGGGTGGCGACAAAGTCTGGTTGCATTTGCAAAAGGAACTCCTTACTGGAGCCTATTGGAAACACTCTGATATGGGCCTTACACCATTACCAAGGCTATGGGAGATAATGCATTTGAGCTCAACATTCCCCCATTCCTTGGCCTGCACCCAGTGTTCAATGTGGACCACCTTCGGCTATATTTTCCACCATCACTAGACACATCCAACATTGAAGAACAACTCAAACCAACAGACTTAAATCTAGATTGCATGGAGCAAGGTGCAACTGATCAAATCATGGACACGCAGATCAAGTACAATCACCAGTAGTAGATCCAACTATATCGAGTTTTCAAAGAAAGCCAACTCCTTCACCAGGGGAAGTGGCTCACTAGGGACCAAGTTTAGCAGAAGTTTCCTCATCTCATGGAGGAACTCAATGCGATGGGGACCATTGCTTCCTAAGGGGGGAGGAATGATCCAAGTGGATATTGGTGGCCACCCACCAATTCCACTTGGACACCCACCATTGTTTCTTTCATTTTTTCAATTTCCTTAATTGTAGCACGATTTACTATTTTTAGTAGTTTTTCATGTCTTGAACTTCCAGAGCTATTTTGAGGCCCTAAACAATGCTTCTTCGAAAACCTACTGCCAATGATATTTTATCCAAAATATTATTTTCCATCATAGTCCTCAGATAGATGTTTCCAACGGGTTATCATGCATGTCAAACAGAGATAATATGACCAAGTCGCGACCTCGAGAAGTTGGTTGTCCAACTCACCCCAACGGGGCCCATAAGCTCTTGGTGCTACATCTCCTCGGGTTAGGGCTTTGATTTTTTAGGGTTTACTATTATTTTTCAATAATGAAAAATCCCTTGAGCCTCACTGTAATGTAGCTCAGAGGCATGTAGCCACCACATCTCTTCTCAGAGATAACCTACCATCGCCCTAGCTAGTTTATTTCCATTTCTGTTTGTAAGCATATTTTAGTATTTTACAACAATGAAATGAAGTATTATTTTTGTTGCATCTCTGTATGTATGGCTATATCTATAATTTGTTGCATTCTTATTTAAATTTGGATCATGTACGAATTGAGTGAATTCAGTTTGAGCTGGAGCAACGGGAGCAACTCAAAGGAGATCAAAGGAAGTGAAGGATCACAAGTAGGTTCTTTTATATTATTTGTTTATTGTAGGAAAAGGTTAGACATCTTTACCTTAGTTATTCTATGTGTAACTACCCACTTAGGTAAGATATACATATCCATATGTATAAATTGCATATAACAGTGAGATGTGGTGAATTTGGAGAGGAGTAAAAGGTCCTAAATCTTATGGAGATCATAGCAGAAAAATAAACCATCGGAATCAGGATCTATGAATTTCAGGTAGGTGGTCTTACACATTTAAATATGGCGTTAATGATTCTTGGAATGATTATTCCTGGTGAACAATTAAGGGAAGATGAAAATGAGAATGAACTACTAGAGGAGGTCTAGAGTCATTCTCACTCGCTAAGTAAAACATGGGGACAACGTGGATGTAGAGTAGAATATTTGAAGATATGGGATCAAACATCTATGATATGAGATGTGCATATGGCTCACAAGAGAGGCTGGTAGGACAAATTATCCATGGAATGGGAGGATAATCGACGATACCTAGATTCAGCGGCATTTAGGCCGAGACATAATCAAGAAGATGGCTAGGGGAAAACCATCATCCCCCAAAGCATGGGATATTGCCCACAAGAATATGTGATGGAGGGGACTAATCTAGTATGCAAAGGTGGGAATGATGCCCCCCAGCAGGAGGATTTTTCAAGTTCCATTGTGTTCCAAGTCCTCAAAAAAGGGATTCAAGCATCTCAGCAGAACTTGGCATGAAATCTTCCAAAGGAGATGTATTGCCTTATGTGCCCCCTAGTATGTTGTGGGCGTATCATATGGATTTAGAGCTATAGGATCCAAACACTTGTATAATACATAATATGATTATGAATTTTTATATGGTGATGATGGGTCGCCATTTGTTTTTTTTATGGTTATCTTTTTTCATATACATGTGATAAATGCCAATCTAGAATTTTATTTGCAATGGAATCTGCATAGCTATTTTGGGCTCTAGGAACATCACTAAACGTAATGGTTTCAAATTCACATAACAAATTAAATCATAGATATTTTCTAAATAGGACTTGGTTATTCACATGATACACACCATTCAATTGCATGACAAGTAGCAAGGAATCTAAATGAACATGAAGATGAAGGATGAGATGAGCGAGGGAATTGACTAACAAACCTATCATTGCATCATGTTCAACCTAGCTATTGGTGGCATATCCAATGCACACGCCGTTTGAAAGGCCTAATGTATGAAACGGGGTAAAAATGGCCCAGGCTTCCAAGGCAAGATTCTAGGAGAAGAGACTCGCACCATTAGAACGAGCGATATATGGTGTAGATGATGGATCCATATGAAAGGTGAAAAAGACAATGAATGAGATGATGCAATCTGCTTAACTTCATGGTAGAAATAAAGGAACATAAATAAAAGGGATATGCTATGAGTGACATTTCTTGAGGTAGAGAAGATGGGGAGAATTAGGAAGGAAATGACCTTCAAAATCCTCCATGAAAATGCCCCGTTGCCTAAGTGCAAGGGTAACCAGGGGTAGCCATAGCCTTCATGGCATCCTCATCAGGCTGGTAGATGGGTGAAAGGGAGGAAGATTGACTACATGATGTGGTAGCATTACCTGGTGCATCAACCTAAGGAAGAAGATTCACGTACACATCATCTAGAATGGTAGATGACGAGATGGTAGATGGAGGATCTAGGGATGTTGAGACCTAGGATTCGGTCAAAAGAGGTTCGATAGAAGCGTGCACAGTAACCTCATAAAGGTTTTCCTATCAGGAACTCAAGGATAAGAATAGGTAAAGGATAGGGTATGTGGTGTCCATCATCTCGACATCGAGGGAAGGGATCACAATGGTTGTAGTAGAGTCCCCCTATTCTAGTTGACTCTGGGTACCAAAATCCATGGGTAGAGGAGTAGAGGATCCACTACAAGTGGCCTCGTATACCTAGGGGCATGCAAACCTTTCTGCATGGAAGTGAAGAGCGACCATTTATTTTTTAAATTTGTAGGACCTCTAACCCTTTAAACCTGTAAGGCTGGTCGTTTCCTAACTTGCATAAGGAAAGGATCTCGGGCAAAGCTTACAAAAGGTGCAAGCCCCATAAAAATGGCATCTTGAATGAGACATCCTTATTATACGACTGGCGAGTAGTGTTACCACAGGGTTCAAGCTCGTTTACAAATAAACCCACCACGAGTAGTTTTAACGCATAGTTCAAGCTCGTTAAAAAATAAACATAAGCCATGAGAAAATGTTTCCCTGAGAGTTTAAGCTCATTAAAAAATGAACCAGTAAATAACCATTGTGAATTCCTTATCGCCAGCTTTTGAGACTTGGTCATGTTCTCATCATCACCTCCACTCTGTTTTTTAGCTGATCATTCACCTCCATTTGATTGTTTACCCTTTCGAGGAACATTTACGAAGAGTGATTATGTTATCCATCCTTGTGACACTGCCGTGATTGGAAAATTCGAAACCTTACCTGGAATCAGTTGCTACACGAAATAATCACTCGTTCCTCAAAAAACGAGTCTCATTTAAGCTCTTTTCAACTGACTTGTAAAATATGAAAAGATTGTCGAGCAATTAGCCTCTCCGGCTTGTTAAATTCATCGGAAGTGTTATCCCTCCTCTAGATTTTAATCTTTTTGGACCTGAGGGATTATTACACAAAAAGATCGAGTGCTTCTCTTGTTTGGCTCGTTAAAACTATCAAAAATTCATCGCTTTCGTATTATTTTATGCTTTTTCAGACTTAAGGGATTATATGATGAAAAACAATCTTTGGAGTCTCCTTTCTGTCCCTTTTAGACTCTCTAAAATTGAAAAGGACCAATTTATCTTCGTCGTTAAACTCGTTAAAACCGAATAGCAACAAACTCGTCCAAATGGACGAGAACGAGTTTCATTTTCGCTAGGCTCGCTAAAATATTACGACAGGTTCACCCGAAGGGTGGATTATAGAACAAGCATATGTTATCCTCCTCAAGCTTGACAAAAATAAAGAGGTACTGGTCAACAATGACTGGGGAAAATTGGGAAGAAAACTTGAATAAACTTTATTGGTAGCAAGTCGCTCTTGAACATGACACTTTCCTTCCGCATCCAAGCTAGGTTGGGTTGTTCCGTTCACTGGTCATCACCATTGGTCCATCACACCATCCATCTTTGGTGTTAATGCTACCAATCCATCGTCAATGTCGTTGATATGTTCAAGAGAAGTCATTTATACAATTCACCTGTGTCTCACCCACTGCAATGCATTCATGCTTCATTCTTTCATGACCGCTACCCTGAACACTGTATCATCAGATGTTTTCACCTCCAAAATCATTTGCTTCATTCTGTGTCATAGATGTGGGATTCAATAAGGCCCTCCTATGATAGGTCACTTCTTGTCGACATCAGCTCCTTATCCAAGAAGTCGACATAGGAACAACCCTTTCAGTACTTTGAAGCTTGCATGCCTCAATGGCAAGTTTCTCACTTTTGGTGACAGGTTTACATTAATGGCCTTCGATCGAGAGATATTGCGTGGTGTTTGACACCAAGTCCTTTTTCACACCACACGAATTGTACTTTAGTACCTTGAGCGTCATTGTCATTATTGGTGATTCCTCTTGTGCCTGTTAATAGCTTATACCATTGGCTGGTAATCAGGTGATGTCTTTCCATGTTCGACTCCATAACATTTTTCACATGGATCGACTTATACTCCAAGTGAAGATTGAATGAGTTTTGAAGACCCCAGATCTAGTTTCATCCATCTAGGCTATGATATATTCAGGAATATAAAGACATCATATGTACATCATTGCTGAACAGATGTTCATCCAAATCAAAGGATGATGAGTTCGAATCATCAGTTTGCCACACAGATGATTGTCTGTCCTATGTACATGAAAATGAACTTATAAAGCTGAGCATGGGAATCCCTGCCTCAGCTAGATCATAAAAAAATGTTGTCAAGATAATGTATTGTATCGTATCTTATTACAAGTCACCTCCCAGCTCAAAAAAAGCCTTCGGATCCTCATAGTAAAGCATTTCACCCGACATCAAAAGATTAATGACCTCATGATTTTAGGGGAAACTATTATAGACATTTTCTGGAACTGCAACCCCAATCATAAATGTCCATAAACTGAGGGCTCCTAAGTCCCCAAAATTTTTGCTTCACTACCTAAAGGAACAAGGTCAGCTGATTACTTCATCTCCCAAAAGTTCTCCACTAAACACTGCTCAAAAATGGTCAAAACTGGACCATACTGAAAACCCAGTGCAGAGGGTGCGATGCATATTACCTTCCCATTGTAAAGGGTTTGATTCATACTGAATGGCTCCTTTGTAGGGTGTGATGTTCGGGAATGGACAAATGGCAGGGACAATTTGCGAGGTGGAAGATCATAGAATCTTCCAGAAGCTTCCCCTCTAACACTTGCCTCGCTCTTTTCGACCAGGGATGAATAAGAAATCATTAGTCTCCAAGTGGAATCAAGAAATATCAGAGAGAGGACACTAATCAAGACCCTAGAAGATGACTCACAGCCTACAATCATCTATATATGGATCCCTCATCACAGAGATCCAGAGGCTGGAATCGTGTATCTTGTAGAGAAGTGTTGTTGGTTTTATGGTGTAACTTCATAGTGTTGGGTAATCTAAGCTTTACTTGAGGTGAAGAAGGGCTTTCTTGCTGGAGGATGATGCTGGGTCAGAACATATGGTTGTAATCCTCTTGCTATTCCTGATCTTAATAAAGTTATTCAAGTTGTCCTCCATATTATTGTATGTTTGATTATATATGCATTTGTATGGTTAACACATATCTGGTCCTGTGTTATTTATGAATATAGATCTCTGTTCTTCGATAGTAATATGCCACTTTGATTCCACAGGTGCTCTTTGAAGCTGGGCAGATAAAGAAGAAGTAGCCAAGATCTATCAGGAAGGAGAGGAATCAAGCAAGGGAACCAAGCGCAAGACTAAGGTTGGTCTCCTTTGTTCCACTTTTATCTATTTTCATAAAGGAAAGCGAAAGTAGACTTTACTTGTTTGTTTCTAAGATAGCTACTAGTCTTAGTGGGAATAGCAGCTCCGAGTGGACACTATTCCTGGTTACAAAATGGCGACTCCGCTGGGGAACGACTAGATTTTTTGTTAGCCTATCTTTTTTTCTTTTATAAACTTACAAACGGAGCCTAAAGCCAAGCCAGCTAGCATTCGAACTGAATTTGTTATAGAAATGCAAAGTAGATCAATGCTGCTTCAGTCTATCTCCGGGTTTTGTTTATGAATTAAACAATCGATCTGCAAACATTCTAATTGCCCTAAGTGGTGGCTCTAGTAACCTCCTTAGATCAACCCCTGTGATTTACATATACTGAACATCACTTACTGCTTAAAAGAAAAGGTCCATCTCATCACTTGTCACTTCAAGCTCATTAAAAATCGAAGGCGACTAGAGTCATATTTTGGTTTTTTCTCGACTCTTAAAAATTGAAAAAACAAGTTGTGTCAAAGCGTCTAAAATTTATTTTAATCGGAATAAATGGAGTCTACCAACCAAGGATTTCCCCTTGGAGGAAATCCTAGTCCTTTCTCCTCTTGGGGAGATGTTGGTGAACCCCATATGGCCACATTTCACTTCTAGGGTTGACGATTGGTTTGCCTGTCTGGCTCTTCTCTACCTCTATCGTTCAGAATACCGTAATTCCTGAACAATCAAGTCAACAACTAGATGATACTAGAGTTTCCCCTTAACCTTCTATTTCACCTGATTCTCCCTCTCCTATTTCCTCTTCGCTTGATAAAGCTGGTAAAGCTAAAGATCAAGTAATTGAGAAGAAGAAGAAGCAAAAAGAGAAAAAAGAAAAGAATAAGAAGGAACCAAAATCGAAAGGGGGCAACCAGGATTCGTCTAGCAAAATTCCTCACAACGCATCGTCTAAACCTAAATATCCATGTGTCATTTGCAATGGAGATCACTATCACCGAGATTTTCCCTGCATCCCTCGGATCTTAAGGGACTGGTCTCCTCGTTTGCACAATCCGGTGTCACCAACCTCTGATGATCATGTTGAATGCACACCATCAACCAGTGAAAGTGAAGTATCAGGACGGAAAAGGAATCCCAAATTTCCTTATAAATTGTGTGAGGGAAATCATGCCATCCACCGTTGTCCCTTCCTTGACGAAGCTAAAAGAGTTTTGGATGACCGTCCTGCTTCACTGCTACGACTCCCTCCTGGATATAAAAAACTCTTGCCAAGTCCACCACTGGTTGAAAATCTGGCTGGCCCACCATTGTGGTTAGCCGAAGTGCCTATCATTGAAAATTAACCCTCTGAATCCATAGTAGATGAAAGTCAAAAGGTCAAGGCAACAGTTGACCTAGTCTTGCCTTCAGAATGTTCATCTTCGAATGATACCATCACTGAAGAGAAAGAGAATGACATTGTTCAAATTCTTTTTGTAAACACAGACTCCGATGAACTTGGGGGCAGTCTACCCGTTCCTTTATCGTAGGAAGGAAGTTCATCAGAGTCTTATCCGGCCGTCTATTCGGTCCCACCTCCAAGCAGCCTAGTCGTTTCCTTCGACTGGAATCTACTAGGAAGACCCCATTTACCAACTAGTGTACCATTTTGAATCATTGTACAAGCTTACAAAATGGTCATGGTTGGTACCATCATCGATGAAGGGGATTCTATGAGTATCCTTTCCTCAACTACTTGGAAAGTGCTTGGTTCATCATCGCTTTTGCCTGAAATGAGAAATTTGACAGGCTTTGACAAAGGAACCAGTCAACCATTAGGGATCCTTCCAAATGTGCCCATTACTTTGAGAAGGAAAAACTTTCACATGAACGTGATGGTAGTTCAAGGACCCTTGGATTATAATCTACTTCTTGGACACGACTATATTTATTGCATGGGAGCCGTCATCTCCTCACTCTTTAGAGTAATGTGTTTTCCGCACGAAGGCAGAATGGTCAAGATCGTAGACCAAATGTCATTCCCCAGTTCACACATAGCAAATAGTCAAACACCATCACTAAATGGTCTTTTCACGCAAGGAATGTCTCATTGATTTCCAGTCCGTCCACCTGATGAGCGCGAGTGATTTAGGAGGATGTGACAGAAACCCAGGGGGCATGCACCCTGGTCTGTTTCGACAGGAAAACCTTGGGTATAGAGTAGGTTTCCGTAGAGGATATATGACTAGTCTTACACACCCGTCCTCACAGGAAAATGGGATTAGGCTGGAATAAGATACCTTCATTAAAGTTATGTTAGTGAAGGTGTCTCCGCCACTCACCTTTGTCTATTTCGATAGACATCGCCAAGGAAGCATTTTATCTGCTACACAAATGGAACTTTCATGGTAAGCTGGGAATTTTTCGCTATACCTGGGGGCATGCAAACCTTTCCGCATGCAAGTGAAGAGAAACCATTTATTTTTTAAATTTGTAGGACCTCTAACCCTTTAAACGCGTAAGGCTGGTTGTTTCCTAACTTGCATAAAGAAAGGATCTCGGGCAAAGCTTACAAAAGGTGCAAGCCCCATAAAAAATGGCATCTTGAATGAGACATCCGTATTCTACGACTGGCGAGCAGTGTTACCGTAGGGTTCAAGCTCGTTTAAAAATAAACCCGCCACAAGCAGTTTTAACACATAGTTCAAGCTCGTTAAAAAATAAACATAAGCCATGAGCAAATGTTTCTCCTAGAGTTTAAGCTCATTAAAAAATGAACCAGTAAATAACCATTGTGAATGCCTTATCACCAACTTTTAAGCCTTGGTCGTGTTCTCATCATCACCTCCACTCTTTTTTTTAGCCAATCATTCACCTCCATTTGATTGTTTACCCTTTCGAGGAACATCTATGAAGAGTGATTCTATTAGCCATCCTTGTGACACTGTCGTCATTGGAAAATTCCAAACCTTACCTGGAATTAGCTGCTACCCGAAATCATCACTCATTCCTCGAAAAACGAATCTCCTTTAAGCTCTTTTCAACTAAATAGTAAAATATGAAAAGATTGCCGAGCGATTAGCCTCTCTAGCTTGTTAAAGTCACAAAAGTGCTATCCCTCCTCTAGATTCTAATATTTTTGGACATGAGGGATTATTACACAAAAATATCGAGCGCTTGTCTTGTTCGGCTCATTGAAACTATCGAAAATTCATCCCTTTCGTATTATTTTACGTTTTTTAAGACTTAAGGGATTATATGATGAAAAAGAATCTTTGGAGTCACCATCCCATCCCTTTCAAACTTTCTAAAATTGAAAAGGACTGAGTTATCTTCGTCATTAAATCCGTTAAAAATGAATAGCGACAAACTTGTCCAAATGGACGAGAACAAGTTTCACTGTCGCTAGGCTCACTAAAATATAGCGACAGGTTCGCTCGAAGGGGCGGATTATAGAACAAGCATATGTTATCCTCCTCAAGCTTGACAAAAATAAAGAGGGACTGGTCAGCAATGACTGGGGAAAATTGGAAAGAAAACTTGAATAAACTTTATTGGTAGCAAGTCGTTCTTGAACATGACACTTTCCTTCCGCATCCAAGTCGGGTTGGGTTGTTCCGTTCACTGGTCATCACCATTGGTCCATCACACCATCCATATTTAGGGTTAACGCTACCAATCCATCGTCAGTGTCACTAATATGTTCAAGAGAAGTCATTCAGTCAATTCACCTGTGTCTCACCCACTGCAATACATTCACGCTCCATTCTTTCATGATCGCCACCCTGAACACTGTATCATCAGATCATTTTCACCTCCACAAGAATTTGCTTCATTCCATGTCATAGATGTGGGATTCAATAAGGCCCTCCTATGACGGGTCACTTCTTGTCGACATCAGCTCATTATCCAAGAAGTTGACCTAGGAACAACCCTTTCAGTACTTTGAAGCTTGCATGCCTCAATGGCAAGTTTCTCACTTTCGGCGACAGGTTTACATTAATGGCCCTCGACCGAGAGATTTTTCGTGGTGTTTGATGCCAAGTCCTTTTTGACACCACATGAATTGTACTGTAGTACCTTGAGGGTCATTGTCATTATTGGTGATTCCTCTCATGCCTATTAACAGCTTACATCATTGGCTGGTAATCAGGCGATGTCTTTCTATATTCGACTCCAGACCATTTTTCTCATGGATTGACTTATACTCTTGGTGAAGATTGAATGAGTTTTGAAGACCACGGATCTAGTTTCATCCATCCACACTACGATATATTCAAGAATATAAAGACATCAAATGTACACATTGCTGAACAGATGATCATCCAAATCAAAGGATGATGAGTCCGAATCATCAGTCTGCCACACAGACGATTGTCTGTCCTATGTACATGAAAATGAACTTATAAAGCTGAGCATGGGAATGCTCGTCTCAGCTAGATCATAAAAAAATGTTGTCAAGATAATGTATTGTATTGTATCTTATTACAAGCCACCTCCCAGCTCAAAAAAAAGCTTCAGATCCTCATAGTAAGTCATTTCACCCGACATCAAAAGATTAACAACCTCATGCTTTAGGGGGCAACTATTATAGACATTTTTGGGCACTACAACCCCAATCATAAATGTCCATAAACTGAGAGCTCCTAAGTCCCTAAAGGTGTTGCTTCACTGCCTAAAGGAACAAGGTTAGCTGATTACATCATCTCCTAGAAGTTCTCCCCTAAAAACTACTCAGAAATGGTCAAAAATGGACCATACTGAATACCCAGTGTAGAGGGTCCGATGCATATCACCTTCCCAGTGTAAAGGGTACAATGCATACTGAATGGCTACTCTGTAGGGTGTGATGGTCAGGAATGGACAAATGGCAGGGACAATTTGCGAGGTGGAAGAGCATAGAATCTTCCAGAAGCTTCCCCTCTAACACTTGCCTCTCTGTTTGCAGCCAGGGATGAGTAAGAAATCATCGGTCTCCAAGTGGAATCAAGAACTATCAGAGAGAGGACACTAATCAAGACCCCAAAAGATGACTCGCCCCCCTACAATCATCTACATATGGATCCCTCATCAAGAAGATCCAGAGGCTGGAATCTTGTATCTTGTAGAGAAGTGTTGTTGGTTTTCTGGTGTAACTTCATAGTGTTGGGTGATCTAAGCTTTACTTGAGGTGAAGAAGGGCTTTCTTGCTAGAAGATGATGCTAGATCAGAACATATGGTTGTAATCCTCTTTCCATTCTTGATCTTAATAAAGTTATTCAAGTTTTCCTCCATATTCTTGTATGTTTAATTATATATGCATTGGTATGGTTAACACATATCTGGTCCTGTGTTATTTATGAATATAGAACTCTGTTTTTCGATAGTAGTATGTTGCTTTGATTCCACAGGTTCTCTTTGAAACTAGGCAGACAAAGAAGAAGCGGCCAAGATCTATCAGGAAGGAGAGGAATCAAGCAAGGGAACCAAGCGCAAGACTAAGGTTGGTCTCCTTTGTTCCACTCTTATCTATTTTCATAAAGGAAAGTGAAAGTAGACTTTACTTGTTTGTTTCTAAGATAGCTAGCAGTCTTAGTGGGAATGGCAGCTTCGAGTGGACAATATTCCTGGTAACAGGCGTGACCTCTTTTCTAATGAGTCCTAAAAAGATCCTAAGAAACCAGTCTATGTAGACATGATCCTCGAAAGGCAGGGCATGGCATGTGCTCCTCCTTCGATGCCACTCTTGAACATGGTCAGAAAGGTGAGTGGCAGAGGACTAACAGAATGAGGTTAATAGCTCTGTATCGTTGTTGTACTAGAGAGCTAACTAGAAATAAGAAAGGAACGCTTCGTACCAGGGTTCCTACACCAGGTGTGGGTCCAAACATGGTGACGATATTCGGTGAAGGAGGCTGGGGCTCAGATGAGGAGTCAGGTGAAACAATAGAAGAGTTGGTGTGGGGACTTGGAGGGCTATGAACTCAAACCTAATGGGCATGGCTAGTATGCCCAAGCAGAAACTGGAGGTGAAGGTCTAATAGTCTCTGCAACAAACGCCTTGGTGGCACAATGGTGGTAAGACACACATGACACAAAAATGGTAAAGGGAGATCAACAATATTCCTTTGTCTCAATGAGGGGAGATCAATTTATTATGTTAAGTCTTGGCTTGGCAGTGTAAACCAAGCGCCCTTCACTTGAGGTCAGCTTGTTTTTGCAAGTGTATTTATTGATTAAGCCCATATCATGTTTGTAAAAAAGAAAAAATCTTCCTGAAAATAAACTAAAATAGATTATAGAGAATTATCAACAAAAAAATTAACTAAAACCCACCCAAAATTTGTTTGCAAACATTGTGCTGGTCAATGGCTAAAATGATGAAAAATACACTAAAACAGTCAATAGATCTAAATGGCAGTGTGACTGGGATCAAGTGAACCTAGGCTACTAGAAAGTGGTGCAATGACAACAAAAAACCAGGGAGGAAGATCGTTGTGAGAAGACAGGGAGATGGGTGAAACATCTACGGAGACCAATGGGTCCCTAAGGCCAACGACTAAACAATTTTAAATGTGAAACTATGGATGGTGACAGCCTATCCCCACAAATCTAAAACAAAAGGGCATAAATCTAGAAAATTTGGTTGAAAGCATTGCAAAATGCAAACTACTTACTCAGCTAAACTCCTCCTAGAAAGGTGGAAGCGTACTAGAAGCCCTAGGGGAGGCTAAATTCGACTTCAACTAGTAAAGCAGAGTGGATCAAGGCGTAAGCGGGATGAGACAAAGGTCAGACAACCCAACCGAAAACTCTCTATAAAACCCAAAAATAAATATGAGAAAAACCCTAAAACCCAAAAATCCCAGGTACTGACCTGTTTTCTTGTACGGATCACACTTTTTGGGCTGATCAATGTGCTATGGCTTCCATTTCACACTTTTTGGGCCAAAAATTTTGATTTCTACTCTATGGATCTGGGTTGGAAAATCTTGTAAAAACCTGTCAGCTTTGTCACAGCTAGTTCTTGTGACCTGCGGAAATGGCCAAAAATCTTGCAGCAGTCAGAAATTTAACAGATGTAGGGTTAAAAAACTGGGAAACATTAAGAGAGATAAAAAAAATAAGAAACCCTAAGCTAAAAACTAAAAGTCACCCAAGTTTCTTGATCTGAAGTATAAACCCAGTGGAATCACCCATTTTGTTGTAGTTTTTTCTTCCCAAAGACGTACGAAAAGAACCCACTTAAGGTTGTGGATGACAAACAATATCAACAATATAAATGGTTGCTAAACATTGTAGATCTGCAACAATTGATATAAAAAAAACCTGTCAAAGTCTAGATCTATGCCACAATCATAGTTAAACAATAAAAAGAAAGAGTAATAACTCCAATCATCCAATGGAATTTAGATATACAAAGAATAGCTTTTATTATAACACCTATGAAGGGAATAAATATATGTTACCATCCCCTTCTATGTGATGTTTTTTTTCTATCCTCGAATGTCTTCAACTTGTGTAGAGTCTCTCTCCTCTATAATGTGTAAACCCAACAAAAATATGGTGTGTGAAAATGAAAATAATAAGAGCTACAGTAGTGAGTGCAACAATGAAAATAATCAAAATTGAATAAGGAATGAAAACCCCTTCTATTTATAGCAAAACATTGAGTTATCCTCGAATAATGAGCAATAATAAAATATTATTGATCCCATTCTTGGAATAACCACCTGAAATATTTTATTATATTTGTTGAGGAGGGAGAAAGTATTTAAACTTTTATTTAGAAATAATAAATAAATAAATGATTTATTTATCATCTCAAGGAATTAGTTAAGCAATAATAAGCATATAATGATTTATTTAATTATTCCTAATTGATTTAGTCAAATTTGACAAAGAATAATAATTAGTTAATGATTAATTAATTATTCTTGGAGAAAAATGAGATAATTAATTATTTACCTATTTATTTTTCATGATTGGGTCAAATATTACCAGGAATAATAATTGAATGATGGTTTAGTTAATTATTCATAGAAGAAAATAAAATAAATAGCAATTTATTTAAGTATTCTTCATGGGTTTAACTTTAAATTACTTAACAAAGGTGGTTTATTAAGTAATTTCTCACACTTAAAGCAATTTTACTATGGTAAAATTAGCTTTACATGGTGTACTTCGATCTGTCTAGTAAATTAGGCTAGATGATCAATTTTTTGGTGATAACAGTAGGACTGACCCATATCACTCTGTCATTGCCCCATACTTCTATTTAAAGTCTCATTTGCCGACCCATACACCTTCAAATACCTCCACCATGCTCTAGGGGCCTTGCTGTAATAGGGGATTTTACTTTTGAAATGTTACGAAACAAGGAGCTATGATGCCCCTTAGCCCCTCTTTGGTTTAGTCCCTTTCTGTGTTTTTGTTCATGTGAATGAGGGTTATGACCAGATGCTTAGTCCTCGGGCACTAGGACCTTTTCTCTGCATCCATGGGGGTATTTTTCCTTCATTACATAGAATAGAAGATACTAACGCTTTATACACTACCTTTGGTATCTCCCCTTGAAACATGTGATCATTGATCAAAGGGATCGGGCCCACCTAGGACACTGTAGTAGCAATGCGGTAGATAGTGGTGAGGATGAGTAGTTTTCGGAGGGGGTCATGAATGGTAAGTGGTAAGTGAGGGTGGGTGCGAAATGATATGAGAAGGACACGTTCTAGTGGGGCCTGGTGGGGAAACCTCTTTTCAAACCCCCCCCGCCCCCCCAACCAACAAAGAGAAACATGGTGGGGAGGATCGAAAAGACCTAGGAGCCTTCAATCTAGGCGGAGCCAACTTAGGCCATCCTAAGATCGGGGGTGTTATAATTAACATGTGTCCTTTAAAAGAGATAGAACTGACGGTCCTTTAAATCTGTCGTATAAAATATTGCATCCAAAGAGGTCTCGCATATTGAAATCGCAACATTGGAATGGACATCAACAGTGGAGGGATCTTGCCTTGTGTGATTTCACCGATTTTTGATCGGTGACGTCATCACTACCATGTGTCACCCTGTGAGTGGTGACATGTGTCACCCAGAAATGCCCCCTTAGGGCCCCTGAAAATGTCAAATATGCCTGACACATGTCCTCTGTATTGCGATGCCATCTCCTTATTTCCATGTCATCTCGATATTTCCACGTCATTATGACATCAATTGCCATGTCATTTATAAGGATCAAAGGTATTATGCCATGTGGCCCCCCTAGAGGAGAGAGAAAAGGGCTCATCCACCATTGGCTTTCCTTTGATTTTATTTGTTAATCATTTTTCGGCCCTCTCGATGCTTTAACACTAAAGGCCCAATCTTTGGTGACTCCCGTGATATCGACTTTCAGCGGTGGCCAGGACTCTAGGTTTATGTGCACCCCTTTGCGCTTGTGATCGTCGATGTGGGATATCAGCACTTTGACTTGTGAGTCGTCAATACGCTATGTGCCATGGGTCATTCGACTACCGATATGCTATATCGGCTCTGTCTTGGACCCGCCGACAGCCAATTTTCGACATCTCTGTGTTCTCCCCTACTGCGACTGCTAGGAAACTCTGATATGTGACGAGCCTTTTCCTTTGGTCTATTTCTCTTTGTTTTCTAGCTTTCCAAGGGTAACTTCAACAGGACTTATCTTTTGATCCAAAAGTCCATTTTTAGACTTCCACATATTTTTGGAAAGCATTTTCTAAGAACTATGCAATGGAGAGGATCTCATTGAGCTCTAAGAGCTTTTGTGGATTGGGAAATGGCTCAAAATTTCATTGCTCTTTTGAATTTTGGGCAACTGATAACTTATAATGCAGTGAGTGACAAGAATTACTCTTTAGATGAAAAATTTAATTCCTCATCCAAGGAATATCGATGTTTCATACTTTTGATTGGCCATACTACATGAAAAATGAGAAATACATGAAAAACGTGATTGAAATCATGTTTTTCATGTATTTCTCATTTTTCATGTAGAAAGGTCCACCAAAAGTATGAAACATGGGTACTCCTTGGATGACGAATCAAATTATGCATCAAACAAGTGTTTATGCTCAAAATTTGAGTAGATCCATAGGGACATAAGTTGAAAATACGAGTTGATTTTTTTTTTTTTTTTTTTTTTTTCTAAATTTGATGATGTAATCTAATATTATTTATTATTTCCACTATTATTTTATAGTTTCGTTAGGAGGCCCATTTTAGACCTCAAAATTCCCCTAATGATTAATTCTCAAAGTTGGGGATAATTTGCATCTAAGAAGATTTAGTGAAGAGGTGCATCATAATAGGCATTGATGTGTTAGAAGTCTCTTACCCTCCTATAGTTAGCATTCAACTAATTGAAAATTGAAAAATTGCATATAGATGCATTAGGTTGACTAACTAAGATTCTTTCACACCATCTCAGCTTCATGCCACATCCTGCTTGTGTAAACAATAACCACTAAATTCAATGTGATAATAAAATTAACTAGATTCATCTTTTACTTTCCCTGGTAATACACCAACACTAGCTTAGGCTAGGGTTTTGGAGATAGGAGTGTGAGTGAACTTCTCCAAGACTTCAAATTCAACTTAGTAGCTTGTGGTAGGTTGTTTAGATCTATTGGTAGTAGTGCGGTTTGGGAAACCCTTCTCAAAAGAGGGTTAAGCATGAGGTCACACTTGGGCTAGGTGAGGTGGCACAACCCATTTTGCTTACTTCCTGGTGGCGAAATATAGTAGAATATCCACCCATAAGAATCGTGTCATTATCACTTGGGGACCACTTGGGAGGGAACTCTTAAGGGGGTTTTCATCTTAGCTCCCTTTTTGGGTTAAGTTTCCCACCCTTATGTGTAGATTTGTCCTACGATTGTCCCCCCAAGTCGTATTATTATGTGTGGTGACCATAGTGGCCTATATTCTTAGGGATCATACACAGTTGTAGGGTCAGATTCATCTTCTTTGTACCTAGGACATATATTAGTCATATTCTCTCAGTGCTCTCGGAGGGTTCCTCACAACTAATAAGGCCACTTGCACCATGTTCGTGAATGTAATCATTGGGAAGAAGGTCACTATTATAACCTAAGTTTTCTTTGTGGGAAAAAAGTGTGCCAACAAAGAGGTCCACTGGGAAGTTACCTTTTTAACTAGTATATGGAATGGAAACCGTGTTCCCTACTCAATTATCTAAGCTAATAGTTGCATTAATTCAGGATGCCAAGGAGGAACTTAATCCATTGACTAGGAGAATAAATCAACTGGTGGAGTTGAATGACAGTAGAGAACAAATGACTCAAAATTTGAATTATGAGGAGAAGATGAATTTTTTTATATAGGAAGGTGAAAGACAGATTTTTTCAACCTGGAGACCTTGTTTTGAGGTGGGATGTCCAAAGGGAGAGTAGGGTAAACATGAAAAGTTCAATCCCTTATAGTTTAGGCCTCTCAAAAAAGCATAAGTCCAAGGTAATAACACCTTCATTCTAGAGAATATTGGTGGTGAATCGTTGCATCTTCCTGACAATGGGTAGCATCTAAAAAATTACTTCCAACGTTGAACACTATTTACTTTCTCATTGTAATATCAGTGTTCCCACTATACGTATCCAATGTGCTTATTTATTGCACTATAATAAATACAATATGACTCCATGCTTGAGGTGAAGGAAATAATCTCCTATTCTTAATGGATTTTTCTAAAGCACCATCCCTACGTGACGCAAGTCTTGTAGTTAGTTTCTTTTCATTAAAAATAAAATGAAATATATATGAAAATAAAACAAAAAAGGAGAGAAAAGATAAAAGTATAGATAAAGGGACTATGTGTACATATGTTTTGCAAATTTTGATATTTTTCTCTAAGACTATGTTGCATGCCCGAATCTTGGCTATATTAACAATAAATTTCTTAAAGTGGGGCAAATATAATATATGCCAAAACGGATAAAGAGTTAAAGGACGTGTGGTTTTCATGGTGTGTTATCATTGAATAGATCTGGGATGTGCTAGTATTAATTCTAACATGACAAAATTCTTGATATTCACTCTGTAGAGTGCCCTCGAGAGTAGTTTTGGAAAGAATAGCCATCGGGGTGATCAATGACTGTGATCAACCATGATGTCACACAAGAATAAAATGAATTACCACCCAAGGATCCCCTAGGGTTGGGAAGAAGTTTTCATCAATACAATGATGCTATGGCGAGTGAGGGAGACCAGGCAATCTAGTTTCCACATTAGCACATTGTTTGGTCAATTTAGTGTGTCCTAAATTGCTACATTAATTATCAATCCAGGATTTGTAAGCTAATGAACTGTGGCGCACTATATGTGCAAGATAACCTATTTCTTACTTTTGTCGTTTTTTATTTTTATTCAGTTTTGGGGGGGTTTTATCTTTTTTGTCTCCTAATGTGAAAGAAAAATCTAGAAGGCAAGTATGGATATAGATTTTAAGGAAATTCTATCCTTTATAGTGATTTCTAGATCTTAACACTCCAGAGGGTCTTAGAACATACTAATGATGAAATGAATACTTGAACAAAAATGAAGATGTGCTGCTACTTAATTCAAACAAGAAATGAACTATTGATCATGAAACCATTATCCCTGCTGCTGTCTAAAATAAAAATAAATAAATAAAAATGAATTAAACTATTACACTCAAACAAATCAAAAATTGCAATCTAATAAAAGTAAAATCAAATCGCATCATTCATAGTCTGATCCCTCGCCAGGTAGTCTAAGCTATGGCTTTCAGAGATAATCATCAATAACATGAGCAATCTGATATCTAATTACAGAAAAGTAAAACTAAAATCAAATTACATTCATAGTCTGACCCCTCACCGGGTGGTCTAAGCTATGGCTTTTGGAGGTAATCATCAATAACTTGAGCAATCTGATATCTAATTGTAGAAAAGTGAAACTCAAATCAAATCACATCAATTCATAGTCTGATCCCTCGCAAGGTAGTCTAAGTTATGGCTTTCGGAGGTAATCATCAATAACTTGATCAATCTAATATCTAATTGCATAAAAGTAAAACTAAAATTAAATCACATCAATTAATAGTCTGATCCCTCGCCAGGTAGTCTAGGCTATGGCTTTTGGAAGTAATCATCAATAACTTGAGAAATTTGGTTTCTAAACTATCTAACAAAGCAAATGAACTAAAATGAAATCAACAAAATAGGATTGGAATTAAAAAGAACTAAGAAAAGCAAGTCAGAAGAAAGACTGATTCCATGTCACTAGTTTTTGTAAAAGTAAATGTGTAAAAGTGCCCGGACCTACTTCTATCCTGAAAAATACACACACACTGATCAGTGTTAACAATAATATACAAAGCTTGTAAAATCATGAACAAAAGTGAAGTGTTAATATCATAGAAAAAGAAATATACACAAGTGAATAACTATGGAATATATGCAATGGAATTAAAGAAACATTACATAAAACTGTACAACAACAAAAGAACAAAACCTCAGTGTGCAGGGGCCCTCTGCACAGCCTCGGTCAACAGGCTATCAATCAAAAATTATGCTCACGCAATCATGTAGAAACAGAGTCTTCTTTTATATCTCAAAACAGCATTATCACAGTGGGACTAGTGTCACGGCACAACAACTTAACAGTAAAATTACATAAGAAAAAAGACTAACTGTATGCGTTTGGAAACACGTTATTTATAACAAGAAACTCAAAACTGATTCCCTATGAAGCTACATTAATAGTGGACACGTAAAAGACAGTGTCCACGGATTTAGCATCATGGTTACCGAGATTATGTAATCTATTGAAAGCAACTGTTGGATTCACATCATGGGGTAGCCTACAGGTGTCAACGAGCCTTCAGGGATCTAGAAATGGCCACGAATCCTGAACGTGGTTGAAAACAGAGTCCAACTGTCATTGGACTCCTTCGTTAGACCATTCTTTGACCATCGTTGACCATAGCTTTCTTTGATGAATCTGGCTAGACCAATAGGACCTGATCCATGTCTAGGTCATTTCTAACTTGCCCATGTGTCTAGTTTTGCCAGATGACACCTGCAACCTGGAGTTTAAAAAAAACAGCTAGGGAAAGTTGAACCAGCTACAGAAAGTGACTGGATTCCATAGCTCATAAGCAAAAATCTAATTCAAATAGAAAACACAAAGACATAGTTAAAAAACCACTTTAAATACTATTTTATGATTAATATGCAATGATGTTGATAGCTTAGGAGGTCTAGGTGAATGGAAAAAGTCTGGGAAGTGTGTAGGAGAGATGCAATTTCAGAGCTCAACATACCCCCACTGTGAAGGTGTTGCATGTCCCCATGCAACAAAAACTTTGACCATTTTCCCTTTAGTTCATATGCTCTGAGACCTCTGCCAGCACATCCAACCCTCTTCTCCTCTTTCTTGGTACTGCTAACATCCTGGGCTTCCTCATCAAGCATCTGAATTTGAGGTCGATAAGTGCTTTACTCATCTCTTGCACTTTTTGTTCAATTTCCTGTTCTTTTTTCTTCCATAGCCCCAGATGTAACATGGTGTTGTCGTGAATGATCTTGTCCAATCTGCTTTTTTCCCTCAATGTTTCATTTTCATTTTTAATGTGTCTATTTAATACCTCCAGTTCAAAAACTTCTTATTTCAATGATTGGATTAGAACTTCTTATGCTATGTGATGCTGGGTAGATGAGGTGCTTGGACTTATGGCTGTCTTCTCCAAGGATTCTATATAATCATACATCTCTTGCTAATTCGGGTCTACCTCAGGTGTATTTTTCCTTGGGCTGACCCCAAAATCCTGTTGAGAAGGAGTGATCTCCAAATCTGGCCAAGAAGGACTCATGTCAAAATCTGGCTGAGAAAAAGGAGTATGTTGTGGGATATGGCTAGGAGGAATTGTTGGAGGCTTTTCCGGTGTTTCCCCTCCTAAATCAATGAAATGGGGCCCTTTGGTTTGTACTCTCCTTAACTTCCTTTTAAGCCTGGAGCTTCTCCTTAAATGTTGTGGACTAGTGTCTTCTTTCTCCACACTATGTTTTCCTTTCCCTTTCTTCTTTGCTACAGCTGATTGTTCCTAGAGACAAACTATTCTTTCAGACACTATTTGGTGATCCTCTTCTAAGGAAAGTTCTGGTGTTTGATGCACAACCTCAATGTTTCTTTTTTGTTTCAATTTTCTTTGCTCCTTATCCTCAGGTCTTTCCTTCCTACCTTCAGACAACCTTTCTTCTTGATTGACTTCTTTAGGAGTGTCTTGAATTTTCACACTGGTTTCCTTTCTCCTACTCTTCCTTGTTGTACTACTCTCAGGTATTTCAGGTGGATCTTGAAAGAATTTTCTCACCAAAAACCATTCCCAAGTGTCCTTCTTTTTCTTCAACTAGTCTTCAATTAAAATTTTCACAAGCCCGTGATGATATAGGTGGGATTCTACGTCCTCCAAATTCTTTTGGATAGTTACAGACATCTTTTTCAAACTTTTCAGTAAAAAGTAAGGTAGATTGAGGGTTTGATTTTCTAAGAAATTCATTAGTAATCGGATATGGTACATATACATTGACCCAAAACATCCTTCACAGGTAATGAACTTTTGAATAATTATCAATAAACTGGCCCACTTCCCTTCTAAAGCATAGACGGGGATTCCTCGTTTGAAAATAGTGATATCCACACCTAGATTGCATAAGATAAACCTCCAAGCCTTCTTGTCAAAGCTCTTGTTTTTGAACCAGAGTTCTCCCTCCTGCAGGACTTTTGTAGCAGCTACTATAGATGCCTCGGTGATTGTAAACTTGAGGCCTACAACTTCCACCTCCAGGCCACTAAAAGACCTCGCAAAAGTCTTTGTAATTTCCTTATTGTAGCCCTTGATTTTTTTAATGAACCGTAGCCACCGTACCTTATTCAGTATGTTTTTCAATTACGGGTACCCTTCCATAAACTTTGGCCCTTCCAGTTATGCTCTCAACAATAGACCCATTCTTTCCTTCTGTCTTAAAATACGTCTGCGTGAGTAAGGGGTGGAGATGAGATGGCTGGGTAAGTGGGAGTAAACAGGGTTTATGGAGAAAAACCAGTGACTGGAGATGGAAAACAGAAAATAGCTAATGGGAGTGAATTCATGGAATGGAGCAGAGGCTTATGTGAACAAGGTGAAAATGCAACCATGACTTTAATAGAATAGTAGGGGAGTAAAGTGAACCCGACAGAGTTTTAAACTGAATGGCTGCGGAGTAGACGTAAACACGCTTATGAAATGGCTGTGGAATTTGTGCGGCAAAGGAGAGGTGTGATCAAATAAACCACATCCCCATGATTACAAGTGGAGTATCAAAGTACAACCAAACACGAGTTAAATCCAAAGGTTGATCATGAGGCCATTTGAAAAATAAATGCACGGTTCGTGGAGGAATCATAGGTCGTGGAATGGTTATGGAGACTATCAATTCCAATCACTGCATATAGTGGAGCTATGGTTTAATAACTATGTAAAAATGTGCTTTGAATGCTATTTGAAATAAATTTCTACTCATACCTTGGAATTTTTGCCACCTTTCGTCCTTTAATCTTTGATCAGATGCTCCTTGTTGATGCTTTTAGGTGCCTCATGTCTTCATAATATGCCCTCGGTCATACCTACATTTTATTTTTATTATTTTTGACTATCATCTGGTTGCCAATGTTGAATGACATGGTGCTAGCTGTGAAAACAACAACTAGCTGCAAAATCAGTTTGTAGCTGCGGAAACAGGATTCAGCTACGGAAACTGATACAATGATCACATGACTGAATGGAGATGGATAAATGATGACTGAGTGAGTGAAAACCGGTCATGAAAAGACTTTTATTGGCGAAATGTAATGAAATGAAATGAGATGAAATGGGTGGAGTGGAATGAAATGAAGTGGAGTGGAATGAAACGAAGTGAAGTGGAGTGGAATGAAGGGAAGTGACATGAAATTGTGGAATGAGAGAGAGAATTTTTTTTTTTTTTTGGGAAAATATAGGGCGTAAGAAGATTCTGATTTTTTCCCTGTATTTTCTGTATAAGACTGCCAATTTGTGATTGGTTTTCAGGGTTATACAATTATTTACTTATTATTTATTTTTTACTTTTGTAGAAACAGAAAAAGATCAAGGACTAGGCTGGTGGAGAAGAAGGATTCTTCTTTACCAGTCTTATTGCAAAATTATCCTGAAAGACTTTGACAAATTCCTCCTTTGAGAGTGGCTTACGATAGATCTTTAATCGGTGACCATTCACAATAAGAGGAGTTTGAAATTCATCAATGGTTTTGATTCTTACCGCTCCATTGCTAGATACTTTGTCAATCTCATATGGCCCAAGCCAATGAGTCTGAAATTTACCTTTAAAGTCTTTAAACTTGGAATCAAATAGCAATGCCCAGTCTCCTTCTCGAAACTTTTTCTCTTTGATGTATTTGTCATGCCACTTAGCTCTTTGATATTGAACTAGATCAGTTCTTAGGATGCTTCTTATCTGATCTCATCTAGTTCATTCAACTACTCCATTCTATGCTTTTGGGCTTCTGATAGATCCATTCTCAATTGAACTGCTATCTTGAAATTTTTGACTTTGAACTCAATGAGGAGTAGGACTTCTTTCCCATAAATAAGTTCATAGGGAGAATGTCCTGTTGTATTCCTCCATGTTGTTTTGTAGGCCCATAAGGCTTCATGAAGTCTTTTTGCCCAATCTCTTCTGTGTAGATGAACAGTTTTGGTAATGATGCTTTCAAGAACTTTGTTTGTAGACTCCACTTGCCATTTACTTGCGGATGGTAAGGAGTATATTTTCTGTGCTTGAGTTTGTATTCTTCCATCAGCTTCTCCACCATGTTGGATATGAATTGGCTTCCCTGATTTGTCACAATTTCTCTTGGAACACCAAAGCCAGTAAAAATGTCCTCATAAAGAAAACTGATAACTGAATGATCAGTAGCAGAAAATAATGCTTTGGCTTCTACCCATTTAGTGACATAATAAATACATACCAATATATTTTTTTTTTGTTTAGATGGTGGATTAATAGGTCCAACGAAGTCTAAAGCCCATTTTTCAAAGGGTTCGATGAGTACCTGTGGTTGTAATGGAATTTCATTTAAAAGAGTAGGTTTCCCTACTCTTTGGTAGCTATCACACCTTTTGACATATTGTTTTTCATCTTTGAAGAGGGATGGCCAATAATATCCCAAAGAAAGGATTTTATAGGTTGTCCTTTTGTCAGAAAAGTGTCTTTCACATGGTTCATCATGACATTCTTTGAGGATATCAGGCATTTCATCTTCCCTAACACATCCTCTGATCATAAGATCTGGCCGTGTTTTAAGCAATTCGTTAGAAATCCATGAATATTTTGAACTCTCCTGAATAATCTTTCTTCTTTCACCAGGAAATAAATGTGGAGGTAGTTTCCCTGTAACCAAATAGTTAGCTATATCTGCATACCAAGGACTCTTAGTAGTTACTACAAATAAATATTCATCAGGAAACTTATCCTTTATAGGAGAATCTTCTTTAGTATTCTAAATCCCAGACAAGAAATCAGCTACTGTATTTTGTTTTCCTGGTCTATCCAAAACAGTGATATTGAATTCTTGTAAAAGTAGGATCCACCTTGTAACTCCACCATTAGTAACAGGTTTGTTCATTAGATATATAATTGTAGAGTGATCAGTATGAATAAAAGTTTCATAGCCTGTTATATAACGTCTGAACTTATTGATTGCATGAACAACAGCTAAGAACTCTTTTTCGGTTACAATATAGTTCAACTCAGTGGGAGTTAAATTTTTATTGGTATAGTAAATGGCATAAGGAACTATATCTTTTTGTCCCAACAGAACTCCTAGAGTTGTATCTAAAGCATCCATAGAAATATGGAAAGGAAGTTTTCAATTTGGTCCTCTCAAGATGGGTGCCTCAGATATTCTTGTTTTCAAAGTTTCAAATGTTGATTGGCAATCAAGATCCCATTTGAATTCATAGTCCTTTGTAAGCAGTTTGAAGAGTGGAGATGCTATTTTGGTAAATTTTTCTATAAATATTCTATAATATCGAGTAAATCCCAGAAAACTTCTAACATCTTTTTGACAATTTGGAATAGGCAACTTGGATATGACTTCAACTTTTCACCTACCAACTTTAATCCCATCCCCTGAAATATGATGTCCCAAAACAATACCTTCAATAAACATCATAAAGCATTTTTCATGACTTAATGAAAGGTTTGTTTCGACTTTTTCCAAATTTTCTAATGCCTCTTCAAATGAATCACCATAAACTATAAAATCATCCATATAAACCTCTACACAATCATGGATTAGATCATAAAAAAATTCCTAGTACTGCTCTTTAGAATGTTGTGGGTGCATTACATAATCCAAAAGGAAGCATTCTATAAGCAAAAGTTCCCCATGGATAGGTAAATGTGGTCTTATCGTGATCTTCAGGTGCTACCTAAATTTGATTATAACCACTAAAACCATCCAGAAATGGAAAGTACTTTTTGTCTGCTAATGTATCTAATACCTAATCGATAGAGGCCAAAGGAAAGTGATCCTTCAAAGTTGCTTTATTCAATTCCCTGTAATCAACGCATACCCTCCATTTACCATTCTTTTTAGGTACTATAACCAATGGAGAAACCCATCGACTATTTGAAATTGGATAAATGAAGTTTATATTGAGTAGTTTTTGAAGCTCTTCTTTCACTATCTCCCTAAGGTTGGATTCATCCTTCTCCGAGGTTGTGTGATTGGTCTATTGTTTTCCTCGATATAGATGTGATGAATGCAAGTCTTAGGGTCAATACCTTTCATATCAGTATACTCCCATGCAAATGCGGTAGAATGTTTTTGTAAGATTTTGTTTAGTTCTTCCCGTTGTGACTTTTCCAAATTTTTGTTGATATTCAATGTTTTACCTAGAAAAATCTCAATGGTGGAACTACTAAACTCCTCCATAGAGTAAAAAGACATTTGTCTTGATGATAAATATTCAATGTCAGAATCTAACTGAAATTGTGTGTGGTCATATTCTGAAGATGTTTCAAAATTTTCTAATGTGTTCAGAATTTGACTATCTTCACTGACTTCAGAAATGGTAAAGATAGGTTGTATAGTATCCTCATCATCAACCCATTCATTATCTCCTGCTTCTATAATTGCTTTTGCTTGAGGATACAAATTGAATTTCTTTGTCGAACTACTGTAAAAAATGTATGTATCCCTAGATCTACAACTAATAAAAGCATCAGCTGTCGCTAGCCAAGGTCTTCCTAAGATGAGTGGGTGACCTCGTAAATTACTCTTGGGAGTCAAAATCATAAAATATATTGGATATTCCAAAGAATATAAGGAGACTGAAATATCTTCTAGTACATCATCCGGTTTGATTATTGATCTATTTGCAAGTTGCAGTAAGGTAGGTGTAAAGAGAAGATTAGGAAGTTTGAGCTGTTCCATAGTCTGTCTACTCATAATGTTTATAGCAGCCCCTAAGTCAATCAAAGTATTTGGAATTTCTATCCCATTTATATTTTTCTTGACAATTGGACTACCTGGATCTACATACTTCTGCATGGTAATTTTTCCCATCATGATATCTGCAATTTTTCCTACCAGGTGGATTCTTGTTGTATCTCTTGGTTTCCTTCCTGGTCTTTTGAGACTTAGCTCCTTTATTATTTTTGCTAGTATAGGAATCCCTCTAATGGCTTGTAGCAAGGGAATCTTGATACAGACATTCTCTAATTCATCTAGAAAATCATAGTCACGCAACAAGATTTTTTTTTCCACCCCTTTGTCAATTTGTAATATTTCAGGGAAAGGAGCTGTGGATGAAGATGTAGGTTGCTCAACTATAGGATTTTTAGGGGTTGACTCCTTTTCTTTTTCTTTTTGAATGTTTGGGTTTTGAAGAAATTCTTCTTCAAAACCTTTATTAGCTTTAAGAGAATCTTCCTCATAAGCATTTTGCTCTTGAACATCTATAGAAGGTTTTTCTAAAACTCTACCAGATCTGAGTTATACATAATTAAGAGGAACAATCATATAAGTAGGAAACTGTTGTCCTTCTATCATGTAAGTATTCTGAGGATTTTTATTGTTAGGATTTGGTAATGGCTGAGCTGGCAATTGATTTGTCTTTTGTTGAAATGGAAGCATGAGTTGAGGATTTGAATTTTGTTGAGAAGGTTGTTGTTGTGGAAATGGCAATGAGAGTTGTGGATTTTCATTTGGAAGTTTTGGAGTTTGTTGATTTTGAAAAGATGGAGGAAATTGATAAAATTGAGCAAATCTCCCATAAGGATTTTGTATCCCTTGTGCCCACGATTGATATGAATTTTAAGGTTGGGGCCAAGGTTGTTACTAAGAATTCCAATTTGGCAGGGGTTGAAAGTTCATAGGGTTGTTAAACCCTTGATTTTGTTGCCCCTGCCAAGGTCTTCTTGAAACAAAACAGAGAGATTCTACTGAATTTTGATCTTCTTGAAAGACAGCTTTAAGCCCAGGAATTGAAGGACAATCCTTGGTCTCATGATTCTCTGAGCAAATCATACATGTTTCTACAAATTTTACATCCAAGGGGCATTCCCTTAGAGCATGTTTCTTCCTACATTTCGGACAAAAGATGGCCATAGCATCAGTTTCTGCTTTCTGCTTGTTTTGTATCTTAAGGGTGTCTAGCTGTTCACTAAGGCTCCCTTGAATATCAGTTTTGAACTCATCAAGCATATTTCCAAATTTTTCCCTACTTACTGATCCAGTTGCATATTTGTTTTCTCTAATAAGAGAAGGATCTCTAGGCCCTTTTCCCATTTTAGATTTTCCCCTTGAGAGATGGACACATAGTTCTACTATGTCATGAAGTGGAAGTTGAGAAATGTGTCCCTTCCCCATCATGTTTAAAATATCTACCCATTCATCTCTAATGGCTTAAAATAGAAGGGCCTTCAAGGTTTCCTCATCTAAGTTATTCATTTTTGCTCTCTTTAAGCTGTATTGAAATCTTTCAAGTAAATCCTCCAAGTTTTCATCTTCTTTTTGCCTCATTTTGAATACCTCATCCTTGTGATTGGTGGGCATACAATAGTCCAGGTATCTATCCAAAAATGTTTGTTTCATATCATTCCAAGTCCTAATAGATTGGGTGACTAATACCATGAACCATTTCAAGGCGGCTCCCTTGAATGTTGAAGGAAACAGTTTGAATTTTTAGAGTCTTCCATATAGTCATAAGTTCAGCACAAGACTTCAAATTCAAACAGAAATGTTTCAGGATCCTCACTTCGCAACCCATAAAATTTAGGGAGGACAGATGGTGAGATGTTTTTCATTGTTGTGTGAGTTTCCTCATCAACTATAGGGAATCCAAACGAGTTATCTCCTTCCCTATTTCTTCCATTATTACCTCCACCTCCACCATTGTTGCCTCCATTATTTCTTCCTCCTCTACCTCTACCCCCAAACCCATTTACTACTTCCTTCGTCATGATAGTTTCCTCAGAGTCTTCTGGTTCTTCTATCAAGGGTGGACGAGAGAGAGTTTCTTCCTTCTCTTCTTCAGGTTATTCTACTTCTTGGATTACAATATGCTCTCATGTAGAAGTGAAGAAAGGGTCTTCTCCTAGATGAGATTTGGTAGATAGTGTAGGAGAATCCTCTAATTCAGTTGCTACTCCTTGAATTCCAAAAATCTTAAGGCTAGGAGTAGATGGTGGTGAATCTTGTCTATGCCTTCAAGAATTTGGAGTTGTGAAAATCGAACTCTTGGCCCTAGCTATAAACCTTCCCCTAGGATCTCTTGCTCTATGCATGTCATTTTTTATTTTTATTTTTCTCTTCAAGTTGGGCTAATAATTCTCTTTCTGATCTTCCACATCACACTAGGTGCAAGAAGAGAGCATACTCAAGAAATTATTGAACCAATAACTTTATTTTCTGATCCTCCGGATCACACTAGGTGCAAGAGGAGAGCATACTTAGAGAAGTTACCAATTCTCCCTTCTTTTGTTTTTTTCTTTAAGAATTGGCTACCTAGTTACAATTCCTCGGCAATGGTGCCAAAATGTTTGGTTAATTTAGTGTGTCCTAAATTGCTACATTAATTATCAATCTGGGAATCGTAAGCTGATGAAGTGTGGCACACTATATGTGCAAGATAACCTATTTCTTACTTTTTTCGTTTTTTATTTTTATTCAGTTTTGGGGGGTTTTTATCTTTGTTTCTCTCCTAATGTGAAAGAAAACTCTAGAAGACAAGTATGAATATAGATTTTAAGGCAATTCTGTCCTTTATAGTGATTTCTAGATCTTAACGCTCCAGAGGGTCTTAGAACATACTGATGATGAAATTAATACTTGAACAAAAATGAAGATGTGCTACTACTTAAATCAAACAAGAAATGAACTATTGATCATGAAACCATTATCCCTGTTGCTGTCTAAAAAAATAAATAAATAAAAATAAGCTAGTGCACTCAAATAAATAAAAAATTGCAATCTAATAAAAGTAAAATAAAATCGCATCATTCATAGTCTAATCCCATGCCAGGTAGTCTATGCTATGGCTTTTGGATATAATCATCAATAACATGAGAAATATGATATCTAATTTCAAAAAAGTAAAACTAAAATCAAATCACATCAGTTCATAGTCTGACCCCTCGCCTAGTCTAAGCTATGGCTTTCGGAGGTAATCGTCAATAACTTGAGCAATCTGATATCTAATTGCAGAAAAGTAAAACTAAATCAAATCACATCAATTCATAGTCTAATCCCTCACCAGGTAGTCTAAGCTATGGCTTTCGGAGGTAATCATCAATAACTTGAGTAAGCTGATATCTAATTGCAGAATAGTAAAATTAAAATCAAATCACATCAATTCATAGTCTGATCCCTCGCTAGGTAGTCTAAGCTATGGCTTTCGGAGGTAATCATCAATAACTAGAGAAATTTGATTTATAAACTATCTAACAAAGTAAATGAACTAAACTGAAATCAACAAAACAGGACTATAATTAAAAAGAACTAAGAAAAGCAAGTCAGCAAAAAGACTGATTCCATGTCACTAGTTTTTGTAAAAGGAAATGTGTAAAAGTGCCTAGGCCTACTTCTATCCTAAAACATACACACGCACTGATCAACATTAACAGTAATATACAAAGCTTATAAAATCATGAACAAAAGTGAAGTGTTAATATCATAGCAAAAGAAATATACACAAGTGAATAATTGTGGAATATATGCAATGGAATTAAAGAAACATTACATAAAATTGCACAACAACAAAAGAACAAAACCTCAGTGTGCAGGGGCCCTCTGCACAGCCTCAGTCAATAGGCTATCAATAAAAAATTATGCTCACGCAATCATGTAGAAACAGAGTCTTCTTTTATATCTCAAAAAAGCATGATCGCAGTGGGACTAGTGTCACAACACAACTTAACGGTAAAATTACATAAGCAAAAAGACTAAGTGTATGCATTTGGAAACACGTTATTTATAACAAGAAACTCAAAACTGATTTCTTGTAAAACTACATTAACAGTGGACACGTAAAAGATAGCGTCCATGGATTTAGCATCATGGTTGCCCAGATTATGCAATATATTGAAAACAGTTGTTGGATTCACATCGTGGGGCAGCCTACAGGTGTCAACAAGCCTTTAGGGATCTAGAAATGGCAACAAATCCTACACGTGGTTGAAAACAGAGTCCAGCTGCCTTCAGACTCCTTCGTTAGACCATTCTTTAACCACCGTTGACCACAGTTTTCTTTGATGAATCTGGCTAGACCAATAGGACCTGATCCATGTCTAGGTAATTTCTATCTTGCCCACGTGTCTAGTTTTGCCAGATAACACCTGCAACCTGGAGTTTAACAAAAACGGTGGCGGAAGTTGAACCAACTGTGGAAAGTGGCCGCATTCCGCAACTCATAAGCAAAAATCTAATTCAAACAACAAACACAAAGACATAGTTAAAAAACTACTTTAAATGCTCTTTTATGATTAATATGCAATGATGTTGATAGCTTAGGAGGTCCTGGTGAATGGAAAAAGTCTGGGAAGTGTGTAGGAGAGATGCAAGTTCAGGGCTCAACACATATCCATGTCAACTATGATTCACTCCTCACTCCACCTCACCCACCGTATTTCCACATTTCTCACCATGTCACCTTTCAAATTGCATTTTTCTTCACTATCTTAATTGCAATTCTTCCACCATTTTGTTATTAAAACCTAGATTTTTCTCATTTCCTTTAGTTTGCTTGCCAGTTTCACTTCAGCTATCATTCTCGTGGACAATTTCAACTACGTCATCAATTACCTCTAAATTACCAGGTATCCGAATGCATTTAACCACTCTGTATTTTCAAAGAAAAAATCTCAAAATGACTAAGAAATCCAACTTCTCTGGTTCTTCAACCCATATACCCCCCATGGACATGGAACATGATACTTTTGACCTTATTTGTCCAATTAACCTAATGGAAATATATCATAATACCCTTGCCAGTCAAGTTGAGTCAGAAATGTCCCTGAGAATGGTTAAGTTGAGTTTGGTCTGTGCAATCCCAAAAACCTTTTTTTTCCTAGAATTTATTAGTTGGTTGAGGTCATCCTTATGCCCAAAAAGAGGTTATGTGATGAATTCATTGGGAAAAAATATTATAGAAGTCCCTCCATTGTTAATTTACCAAGCCCTAGATCTTCCCCAATCAGATAATTATACTTCGTTTTCTGGTGAAGTCCTTTTTCTGTTTACCAGAACTTTTCAACCAATGATGGAAATAAAATACACAACCCTGTATTTACTCCAAATGCAATTCTTCCTATGGAATCAACACAATTTTCCATAGTTTATTTTTGTAAGAGTGTCAGGCCTTTTTTACAAGTAATTGTGATAATTTTGGGAAAAGATGAAATCCCAGTAGTTTACTGTCAAGGTTTAGGGTTGTTTCATTTAATGATGCAACCTGATGTTGTACTAGACATTCCTACCTTCTAGGAACATTCCATTAATTCACAACTCCTCGATTTCAATATTTCTAGGTGATATGAAAATGAGATCTTAGACTAATATTAAGGTATTACAGACTCATGTGCGGGATTTTCCTATATTACTTAGTGCAAAAAATTGAAAAGACTATGAATAATATAGATAATGAAGTAGTTAGAGAAACATAATAGACACACACACATAACACAACAAATAATCAAGGAGTTCACCCAACACTCTTGGGCTACGTCTTCTAATCCAGCTTTCAGTGGTGACCTCTCTATTATGTCTTCCCGGAATATATTTTTTACAAATGTGAGCTCAAATTGAGGATCAACACAACAGGAATAAACAACAGGGATTTACTTGGATCCTACAAGTATTTTTGAGTACACAGACTCTCCTTCTTGCTCTGTCTCTGTATTCTCTCTGTCTCAGCACTGCTTGCCCCTATCTCTGTCATTTAGTGGCTTTTAAGCCAATCAATATTTGTCTATTAGTTTTCCCTTTCTGGCTTTCTGGCTTCTATCCTCTGTCCATTCAAATCCCCTTTGAGAGTTAACC
Source organism: Pinus taeda (assembly GCA_000404065.3). NCBI lineage: Eukaryota > Viridiplantae > Streptophyta > Pinopsida > Pinales > Pinaceae > Pinus > Pinus taeda. Next base: position 125,373 of record APFE031367672.1, read on the forward strand.
AATCATGGTGTAACGTCTTCAGGTATGGTGGCCACCTGTTATGAAATGGAAGGGACCATCGGTGCATGAGAAATCCCACAACAGTTGTTCTCTATTTACACAGAGAAATACATAGAAACACTATAAAAATTTGTCAAACTATCATTTATCGGACATAAAATATTATCCATTCTGCCCTATAATCCTTTCTTATTCGGCTTTGGGCACTATCACAAGTCTACCGTTGATCCATGTAATCGTTGATCCAATGGTTGCTATTTATTTTGGGTGGCTTATGTGCATGGAGATTACCTGCCCAAAAAGGTGGTTTTCTCTCTCCGGCGCCAAGCCACGTGGCAGCTAGTGTATGGGATCGGGCAGATCCCGTCCAATACCACTTACTGCTGGAGGCCCACCCGAAATACCACTCATTACGAAACTCAAAATGTATATTGCTACATGCATAAACCCTTTCGGGTCTGTTTTATCACCCTGTTCACATTTCCTTTGTTTTTCGTTTATTTAACAAAAATGTGAATTTACATAGAAAAACCCTTTTCTTCTAGAACTAAACTATATATATATATATATATATATATATATATAGTATATATATATATTATATATATATTATATATATATATTATATATATATATATATACCCATAAGACCCATCAGGTCTGGCTTTATCACAAGTTGCATATGTATTAGCCCTGATCCTATGTATTGTTGTGATGCGATTTTGCGATGCAACATATCACAATCACATATCGCATAGTCCTGGGGCCCTGGTAAGTCCTTTTGTGTGAACTGGACTATTGATTTGCGTGCATAGATCAACAGCTCTCGTTTAATCGCGTCAATTGCTATCGTGATTTCTCATAAGGCCGCTTCCGATGGACTCTGCTTGCCACCTCTGACTGCGATATGTCAATTAGATCTAGGCCGTTAATCAGCCAGATCCAATGGCTCCTGTGCAAAGTTGCTTAAGCCTCTAATAGACTCTGTTTTCACCATTTCTTCTTGTTTTTCCTTTGCGATAGTGTAATTTTCTTTTTGTAAAGGTTTTTCTCATGCGATATTTTTTTTTTTTCCTGAAGACTTAGAGGGTTTTTAGGATCCATTTTGGATCACACCTTCCCACTAAAAAATCTTTTGGACCACCCAAAGTTGGCTTTTAAGCATCGATCAAGTGAGGATATAGCTTCCTCACTTGTCCAATCTCTATCCATCATGCACTGCTTCGTTTTGAACCTTTGAGCCTGATTCTCAGGTACTCAACATCCCCTCTACATGTAGTTCTCACCTTCCTATCCAGAACAGTGTCTTCTTCCAACTCATTGAGATATGCAGGCAACAGATCATCAATAGAAGGCAACTAAATTTACTCTTTGAGATCTTCAATCAATGAAGGTTCATATAGTCTCAATTTCTCTACATTAACGACTAAATAGATATGCATATAAGCTGGCAAAGCAAGGCGAAAAGTGTTTTCACCAATTTTCTCAAGCATCTTGAAAGGCCCATACCTTATTGGCTTTAGTGTCTTACCTTCACCTTGCATTCTATCTTTACTGATGTACAACCAGACTTGATCACCAACTTGGAAGCTATGCTCCATTCAATGCTTGTCAGGTCTTGCCTTGTACTTGGTCTGGCTTCTTTCGAGTTGTTCCAGCACTTCCTGGTGAATTTCTTAGATCTATTCAATGAACTTGGTTGCTTTGTCCACATCGTTGTGTCCATCAATTGCTATGTCTTTACCAAAGACAAAATCCAAGAGAGACTTTGGTGTAAAACCAAAAAAAATCTCAAGAGGAGATCTTTGTGTAGAAGAGTGCTTGGCATGGTTGTAAGCATGTTGCACATAACACAAATGTTCATCCCAAAGCTTGGGATGCTTGAAGCAATAGCCACTGAGCAACTGGATCACTATCTTGTTGACAACCTTTGTATGGCGATTTGTTTGTGGATGAAATGTTGTGCTCTTCTTCAATCTAGTGTCCATCAATTCCCACAGACTTGACCAAAACTTCCCAACAAATCGGGAATCTCGATTAGACACAATAGAAGTGGGTAACCCAAAATTGACCCATAAATGCTAAAAGAACAACTTTGTTGTTTGTTAAGTTGTAACCTGCTTGTTACAAGGTATCAAAATACACATTTTGTTGGACCTATCCACAATAAAATATAAATAATCATGGCCTTTTCTAGATTTTGGCAATCCCCCAACAAATTCCATCGAAACATTTTCCCAAGGACGAGAAGGAACTAGAAGTGGGGTGTACAAGCCTAATTTTCTATTACTAGGCTTGCTTTTAGCACACATTGTACACCCTTTAATATATCTAGAAACTATTTCATGCATTCTTGGCCAATAACAAAAGCTTTGCAGCCGTGTAACTATTTTACTTAGACCAAAATGACCTAACATAAGAGAAGTATGTGCTTCTCGGATTATGTTAACTCTTTCAGTTTGTGGAATACGTAACTTTCCTAAATGATACAAGAGTTGTTCCTTAACATAATAATCCAATTCCTCTACTTGTTTGCCATGACTTAAAGTTGCATATACATATTTAAACTCTAAATCTTGACCATATTGTTCAATGTCTCTTTCATGCATTATTGAGTTATGCTTAAGTATAGTAGATGCATCTTGATTAGTCTTGATAGCATATCTGCAACCTTATTGTGTATGCCTTTCTTATATCTGATGAAAAGATGAAATTGGTGTAGAAAACACATCCACCTATAATGTCTTGATTGCTACAATTTAGTTTGTGAGTGAAAATATTGAAGTGGTTGACGATCTGTATGTATAATTATTTCTTTTCCCAATAGGTAATGTTTCCACTTGTTCACACTATGCACTAATGCATACAATTCTTTATCATATGTGGGATAATTAACTATTGCAAAATTAAATGTCTTGGAATGATAGCATATGGGTTCACCATGTTGCATCAACACTTCTCGCATGGCATAGTCACTGGCATTTGTTTCAATCTCAAATGGTCGTTGAAGATCTGGCAGTGCTCTGTAATCGATGCACATCCTCCATGAACCATCGTTCTTTCTCAGCAACAAAATTGGAGATCCACATGGTGATGTGCTTGGTCTTATGACCGCTTTATCAGGCAGCTCCTGTACCTGCTTCTTGATCTCTGCATTCTCTAAAGTGGATAACATGTACATTCCGATGTTAGGCAATGGAGCATCTTGCTGCAAATGAATATCATGTGCTATTTCCCTTTTGGGTGGAAGACCTTTATGTTCTTGAAATAGGATATCATATTCTAAAACGACTTTATCTAAATCAGCTTTCTGTTTAGCATCATAGCCTTCAAATACATTGGTTTTATCAGTGTTATTTTCCTTTACAACCATTAGTAAAAATTGCTTGCATGAATTTACAATTCTTTTCATCTGCCCTGAGTTTATGAGAGAATAGTTATTTTTCAGTTTCTAAGCTCTTACAATTTATTCTATTCCATCATTAGTGAGTTGATACTTATTTTCTGCTCTATAGAAAATGGCTTTTCTATCATACAAGTAAGGACTTCCTAAAACAATACCACATATATCCAAGGGAACTATATCTAATTCAACCTCATCTACAAATGTTGACCCAATAGCAAACCTAAGTTTACATTACCTAGTCACTTGTAGCTTTGCTTTATCACATACCCAACCTAATGGATATGGCTTCTTGTAAGGTGTTGTTAGTAAGCCCAACTTCTTTACAATTGTTTCAGAAATCAAGCTTACTTGTGATCCACTATCAAATAAAGTATCAATCTTTTGGTGCTTGGAAATAACTCTAATATGAAAAATCTCATGCCTTTTCCTCTCATTATCTTCATTATCAATAGATTGTGCAGAATTACTTGTAAATGTTTTATAATTTTTACCTTTTATACTTGTGGTTGCGACTATTGTTTCATTGCCTAAGCTTGGCCCCAAGTCTTTATGAATAGTAGTAGTAGTCTTCTTCTTCTTACCACCAAAATTCTTGGGTTCCATCTCCAGATGCAAAGACTAACAGTGTTCATCATTGTGTCCATCCTTCTTGCAGTGAGTTCATGAAGGTTTGTCTTTCTGTACAACATTTGTCTTCCTCTCCTTCCATTTCTCCTTCTTCTTTTCCTTGTTCTTGTTTGCAGAGGGTTTTGATTATCCCCTAATCTCTTGCTTCACATTCTTGCCTTTAGCCTCTAGTTGTGTAGCCTGAACTGATACATCTTCTAGGCTAGTGGGGTTAAACATGAAAATGGTGTGCTTCAAATATCTATGTAGACCACCTATATACTTCAGCAAAGTTTCAGGTGAGTCTAGAGATATGCCTAGAGTTAAAGCTCTTTTTCTAAATTCATGGGTATAACTTTGTACACGTTGGCCATTTAATTGGCGAAGAGTTTGCCAACTCATCATTGCTTGCTGCATATAAGATAGTGGATATAATTGTTTTTTAATCGAAGAAACAAATTCATTCCAGGTAGAAAGAATTTTACCATGCTTCTTCAAATCAGTTTGTCTAACCTTGGAAAACCTAAAGCTCTGACACCACTTGATCTGAAAATGAGATCTTAGACTAATATTAAGGTATTATAGACTCATGTGCAAGATTTGCCTATATTACTTAGTGCAACGGATCGAAAAGATTGTGAATAATATAGATAATGAAGCATTTAAAGAAACATAACAGACACACACACATAACACAAAAAATAATCAAGAATTTCACCCAACACTCTTAGGCTATGTCTCCTAGTCCAGCTTTTAGTGGTGACCTCTCTATTATGTCTTCAAGGAGCAGATTTTTTACAAATGCGAGCTCAAATTGAGGCTCAACACAACATGAATAAACAATAGGGCTTTACTTGGATCCCCCAAGTCCTTTTGAGTACACAGACTCTCCCTCTCACTCTCTGTCTCTGTCTTCTTTTTGTCTCAACATTGCTTTCCCCTGTCTCTATCGTTCAGTGGATTTTAATCTAATCAGCATTTGTCTATTTGTTTTTCCTTTTGGGCTTTCTGGCTTCCAGCCTCTGCCCGTTCAAAACCACTTTGAGCATTAACTAATCATGATGTAATGTCTTTAGGTATGGTGGCCACCAGTTATGAAAGGGAAGGGACCATCGGTGAATGAGAAATCCAAAAATAGTTGTTCTCTATTTACATAGAGAAATACACATAAACATTGTAAAAATCTGGTAAACTGCCATTTACTAGACCTAAAATATTATCAATTCCACCCTATAACCCTTTCAGATCCGTCTTTGGGTGGTATGGCAAGTCTATCATTGATCCAACAGTTGCTATTGATTTCGGGTGGCTTACGTGCACAGAGATTACCCACCTGAAAAGGTGGTTTTCTCTCTCCAGCGCCAAGCCATGTGGGGCGAGTGTATGGGCTTAGGCGGAGCCCTTCCAATGCCACTTACCGCCAAAGGCCCACCCGAAATCCCGCTCGTTCTGGAACTAAAAATGTATATCACTGCATGTATAAACCCTTTCAGGTTTGTTTTATCACTCCGTTCACATTTCCTTTGTTTTTTGTTTATTTTGATGAAAATGTGAATTTACATAGAAAAAACCTTTTCTTCCAGAACTAAAAATATATATATTTGTACCCATAAGAGCTGTCAAGTACAGCTTTATCGCAAGTCACATATATATTGGTCTCGCTCCTCTGTATTGTCGTGATGCGATTTTGTGATGCGACATATCACAATCGCATATACCTTGGGCCCTGATAAGTCCTTCTTTGTGTGTATCAGCGGTCTGATGGCACGAGTAGATCTGGGCCATTGATCTACGTGGATAGATTAGTGGCTCTAGTTTAATCGTGCCAATTGCTATCACAATTTCCCATAAGGCCACTTCCAATGGACTTAGCTTGCCACCTCTGACCGCAATACATCGATTAGATTGGGACCATTGATCGACCAGATTCGATGACTCCTATGCGAAGTTTCTTAAGCCTCTGATAGACTCTATTTTCACCATTTCTTCTTGGTTTTCCTTTGTGATAGTGTAATCCGCCTTTTGTAAAGGTTTTCCTCATGCAATAATTTTTTTATTTTTGAAGACTTTGAGGGTTTTTAGGATCCATTTTGGATCACTAGGTGTTTTAGGTTTCCTTTTTGGTGTACCTCTTCTTATATGTTCATGTTGAGAAATTTAAGGACCTAGGCTTGAATATTATGTATGCAAATAAAAATAAGCAAACAATGGTTAATTGGACTGATCTAGTCAGGAAAAAATAGAACAATGAAGGATTTTATTATTACATTTCATCTTTCATTTCAATTGTGTATAGAGTTGTCATGAATTCTTCCTGTCCAAGAATTTTACCAAAGGCTTAGTGTCTTTTACAAATGAGAAAATATTTGAAAGTGGGGATTGGTTATTGTTTGAAGAATATGTAGAAATTAGATTGTATGGAGTTGAAAACACACCATATAGACTTTCTTATTTTGTGCCTATGAGGACATTTTCTTTAGAATTTATCAAAAAAAGCTTGAATGTGGATCAGATGCACTTTTCCCAGCTAGGAAATGATTTTTGTTCAAATTACTAAGGACTATTGGCCCATTTATTATGAACAATAGATCAGAAGTAGAGGAGGCTGAGCAGATACTACATGTAATTAATTTTCATTAGGAGGAAAATGGTGCTATGATCCACACTAGGTAATTTCAAGGAGGAGGTTGGAGAAATCATGTGCTCCTTATGTTTGTGAACCAAAACTTGAACTTGAGAAATTAGAAAATGGTGGCTTGGTGGAAACACATGATAGCATGGAAGTAGAAAATCCTCTCACCACTAAAAATGGATTGAAAAGAAATGTTGTTGATTTATTGATCTACCAGGAAACATTTCATAGGGTAGTAAGAGAGAAAAAAAACTAAGTTCAAACACAATTTTTGAAATTTATAGAAAGACCTTCAAGTGAGGTTGGTTTTCAATTGCAACTAGGAGGAATGAAGTGTGCACCATCATCTCCAACTCCAAGTGAAGAGAAGAAAATATCCTTAAATGCTTTAAACGATACTTATAATAAGATTGAAGAGAGAAACAATAAGATAAAGGCCAATGTCACCACCCAATTAGAAGCTCATTCCATTTCTAGTTATCAAACCAGAATTAGCAATGGAATTAGAAAGGAACCAATTGAGATTTTCCTTTACTCATCGTGTCCCCCATTCAATTTGTTTTGGAACATATTTTAGGACAGTCAATTTATCTATGAAAACAAAAGATATTCAATTTCCAAACAATATAAATTTGCATAGGCTGATAACAGAGTTGATATACAATCATCTCAACAAATCATCACTAGAAGAAAGCAAAATAGAGGCTTTATTGGAAAAAGTGATAAATCGGTTGAAGATGGAGAGGGATAATTCTCAAGCTCTTCATACTCAAAATGACGAGTTTAAAAATGTTGTAATCAAGCTTGGTGTGAATCTATAGGATAAAGAAATTGTTAAGTCTTTGATCGAGAGTGTAGAGTATGAGATCTAGCCTTTGAGGAGGAAATTGAAGTTTCCTGGCATAGAGGATGTTCAAGCTCTAAAATTAGACCAGGTTGAGAAATAAAAAGAGATATTTACTCATGGGCTTGTGGAAAGGAATAAGGATTTATGAGCACTCAAGGAACTCAATGTAGATTTACAACAAAAAATAGGAAAACATGTCTGTACAATTGTGGTATAGCTAGTCATAGAAGACCTAACTAAAAAGATTGCCAGAATCATGATAGAGCTGAATATTTTGGAAGATGGGTTGAAGAAACTATAGAAGAATCTAGATGATACAAAGGAGTAATTAACGCATAAGGAGATAAAATTAAACATGACTAGAGAGAATTCAACTTAGCAACAACATTAGTACCAATCAACATGTGATAAATTCAAACAAATCAAGAAAACCTAAAGGGGAATATGTCTTTGATTCAGGAAAGGGAGATCATCTAGAATGATATTATTCAATAAATCAAAGATGTTTGGGATCTTATGGTGGTCATGGATGAATATAAGGAAATGATTGTACCATTGAATCCATTATTTATACCAATAAAGCTCAGTCATAGGAAAGTTCACATCTAGCTAAAAATATCATTGATTATGTTGACATTTTCTGTTTGAAGAGAAATAGGCAGAAATCTCTGTAGGTGACAACAATAGGAAATCTGTTGCTGGATTATCTCCAGGTTGTTGGGAGCAAATTAATGCATCCTAAATTTGATGTGAGAGCAGTTAGATTCTCTCTACTATAAAATAGGTTGTCATACGGATAGCTGGGAGAGAGTGTGAGAGTTTCATTGATGTAATCTCCATATATTTTGATTAATATATTCCTGATGCCTATGTTTGGTGGACGTAGCCCAGATTGGTTGGGTGAACCACGTTAAATACTATGTTATGTATTTGCTTCTGCTGTGTGTTTAATTTATTTGTTGTGCACCTGATCCAACAATTGGTATCAGAGCATGTTGGAGGTGCTGCCTAAAGCGCTGGCTGTGCTGGAGCACTGAGGGAGCTGCGTCTGACTGCTGGAGGTGGAGCGCTGTTATGGGAATGTGCAGAGATTACCTGGTCAATTGACAGCAACGTGTTATACCAGTGTGTGAGCCACGTTGCTGTTCGTTGTTACGCGCTGCCTCTTTTTTTTTTTGCTGACTGGTGCGTTCATTGATTGCGGTGTGGATTAAACATTTGCTACCTGCCACGAGTCTGTTGGCGTGTGAAGTCGGCTGTGGGAACCTGCATGCAAAGTCTGGCGTGGAGTGTTGCTGTAATACCTGTTGTCTGGAGGTTGATGTCAGGTTGCTGGAGCGACTGAAAAACCTCAGCGCGTGGAGCTGTTGCACGCTGTTGACCGGTGAAGATGCACGATCTGCTGGTTCAACAAGGTGTGGCGAAAGCATTGTTGGGGAAAAATAAAAGACCTGCTTCCATGACGGAGGATGAATGGGATGAGATGGATGCTAGAGCTCTGAGCGGAATTCGGTTATGTCTGGCGGGCGATGTTCTGTTCAACATTGTGTCAGAGAAAACTGCCGAAGGTTTGTGGTCGAAGCTTGAGAAGCTCTATATGACGAAATCTTTGACAAACCGAATTCTCCTGAAACGGCAGCTTTACAGTTTGTGGATGAAATAAGGTACCTCAATTGCTGATCACCTGAATGTTTTTAATACCTTGTTGGTGCAATTAAACAGTCTAGATGTAAAATTTGATTCAGAGGATAAGGCGATAACTCTATTATGTTCTTTACCTGAATCCTGGGATCATTTTTTTACTT
>APFE031367672.1:147733-161820 GCA_000404065.3 Pinus taeda
GTCCGCCAGACATAACCGAATTCCGCTCAGAGCTCTATCATCCATCTCATCCCATTCATCCTCCGTCATGGAAGCAGGTCTTTTGTTTTTCCCCAACAGTGCTTTCGCCACACCTTGTTGAATCAGCAGATCGTGCATCTTCACCTTCCAGATCTCAAAATTATTCTTGCCATTGAATTTCTCAATTTCGAAACGGGCACTTTGAGTTTTGGCCATCTTGTATCAGCAAAAAAATACAGTAATCTCCAAAAAAAAAAAATCCAACCAGCAATTTAAAAAAAATTGCCTTTGAAACAAAATATCTTCCCTTCACACAATAAAATGTGAATTCCTGTTTAAGCAATCAGATGAAAAAATTGTGAAAACCTTGCATTGACCCTTTAAGAGATTGAACCAGCACGCAGCACATTGAAAAACAACAAGTATATTTCGGTATTATATTTTTTTTGTTTTACTCAGTTACGCTTTGTAAGGAGCAGTGAGCAACGCGCTGGCCCTATTCCGATTGAGAGATTGCTGCAGTGAGCAACGCGGTGGAAATGTTCTGAATCTACCTTAGTAATCTGCTCATGGCACACATAAAACAAATATCTGTACAACTAAGGCGGCTAGGTCATGCTGTGTTGAATAACAAACTGCCTATTCAGAAACCAATTGTGCCTTTTTAGTTTTTTAATCGTGTAAGATATATGCTGACCGAATGATTGATTAAACACAAGGTTTTATAAACCATACACGCTTTTTGAAATAGAAGAAGTCCAATCTGCACTCTTGAACAGGTTTCGGTCAATTATCAACACGCAGAGGTAATATGACACCAGCAATATAAACAACAGGCTCCACTCATTGCAGCAGAAATATGACACCAGTGATTTCACCAAAAAATACAGGCACCGGCAATTTAAATATGCTCCAGCAATATTTAAAAAAAAATATGCCTCACTCACATCGATTTAATATTACCAGCGAGTTACAGTGATTTAATACGCAAAGGTTACCAGTGATTTAAACACATACCGTTCACGCTTCACGAAACAGCGCTCCAAAAAACCGTTTTCAATTGAAAAAATTAGTGTATGTATACACTCATGCGCCCTCAGGTATCAGCGCGCATAGCACAGCAACACTCTTCTGGACGCACCTTCAAACAGGAACAGCAATATGCAACTTCTGCTTCAAGCTCAGCTTCTCCAGGTAGCACCTCCAGCACCTCCAACATGCTCTGATACCAATTGTTGGAATTTAGGCACAGCAAACTTAAATAAAATACACAGCAGAATTAACACAACATTCAATCAAGCACATAAAAGACAGTTTTAACGTGGTTCACCCAACCAATCTGGGCTACATCCACCAAACATAGGCATTGGCAATATATTATTCAACTTGGAGATTACATCAATGAAATTCTCACACTCTCTCCCAGCTATCCGTATGACAACCTATTTTATAGCAGAGAGAACCTAACTGCTCTCACATCAAATTTAGGACGCATTAATTTGCTCCCAACAACCTGGGGATAATCCAGCAACAGATTTTCTATTGTTGTCACACACTGGGATTTTGTCTATTTTGACTAAAACAGAAAAATCTCAACAATAATTATCTCAATCAAACAAGCAAATCATTTTTAGAGTTTGTGTGTCAATCAAAGATTATTTTCACCTTGGCGCAGTATGTTTATTTGTGGAGTAGTCATTGTCTCATATTCATATATATATATAACCTTCCTTCAACAACTAAAACATAAACGTAAATATAAATACTATGAGGATATGGTTAGTTGAATGTTTCCTTCGACATTCCCTCTTTGTTTGTTTCAGGTACTACGTCTCTTATTGTCTTTCAAAATTAGTCTACCTTCATCTAATATGGTCAATTGCGTGTTTCCTTCGACATTCCTTCCTTGTTTATTTCAGGTAAAATGTTTTACATCGTTTTTTGAATATAGAAAAAGTCTACCTTCATCTAATCTAATATGTTTTAAAAGACAATTTACGAGGATATGGTCAGTTGCATGTGTTTCCTTGGATATTCCCTACCTGTTGGTTTCAGGTAATATGTCTTACATCCTTTTTCAACAATAGAGAAAGTCTACCGTCATCTACTATGTTTTGGAAAAATATTATGAGGATATGGTCAGTTGGTGTTTCATTCTACATTCTTCCGTCTTTGTTCAAGGTAAGAGTGATCAAGGAAAGCACTAAATGAACCCTGGGATCCTAGTTGATTGCTTTAGATATCAAAGAGCCTAACCTTGTTTGTCCTCCACCTGGTCTTGATATTGATTATTTCAATGCATTGATTTCTAGTGGCTAAGGCCTTTGTTCAAGGTAAGAGTGATCAAGGAAAGCACTAAATGAACCCTGAGATCCTCGTTGATTGCTTTAGATATCAAAGAGCCTAACCTTGTTTGTCCTCCACCTGGTCTTGATATTGATTATTTCAATGCATTGATTTCTAGTGGCTAAGGCTGTAACGTTCCAAGATAGGCCAATTTGTGAGGAAATTGGATGATGTCCCAAAAATTGTGGTTCATGGCTATTAATCTTATGCCATGGTTCTTATGCTAGAATAGAGAGGAGAGAGGCATGATCAACCAATTTATGGGCTTATGTCCATATGTGTGTTCTTTGAAACTCTGGGTGGATAAAATTTGGATAACCATGATTGAAGGACAACTTTCTTTTTCCAGGAGGGGTTTTTCCCTTTCCTCCTTGAAATGAAGGCACATAGAGATCTAATTTTCAAAGTAGCCCATATTTTATAGAGGCTCATGGTTTGTATCTAAATCGATGCAATCAAAATTCAAGAAGATAAAGAAGGGGGAGTCCCTGATCAATTGCACCAAGTGATCCAACTGGCTAAATTCCAACATGCATGTTCTAAGGATTAAAATGACTTACCTCCTCTCCAATATGTTCCAACTCAAGAAAATTTAGTCACAGAGGAAGAGACTTCATTAGAAGAGGAACAAGCACTTCATTCTCCTAGAAGCACTAAGAACCATCACAATCTTTGGTTTATGGATTTGTTGATAAACCGACTCTCAAGATAGAAGGACATATCAAGAAGAAAAAGGTAATAGTGTTGATTGATTAAGGTAGTACCCATAATTTTATTCATTGTAAGATAGCTAAGGAATTGAATTGCTTCCTATATCCAGCACTAGAATGTCAAGTAAATTAGAAAATGTAGAGAGCTAACACAACATAATACTTTATTAATCCAGGCATAACCCTGCACACTTGCTTATCGCAAATACATCACAATATGTCCCATTATATAATGATGGGATCACTAGACTCAATTAACATAACAACATCTAAGGTAGAGTTTATGACTCAGATACAACTCACTTACATAGTCAACGAAGACAGAACTCATAACCGATAGACTCAACACTAACTACGAGAATACAACTCATCAACTCTATCTGGACATATCATTTCTACATTATTCCAACATCCCCCCTTAATGGAGAAATGGATTTTCAACAACGCATAAGAATGCCTACTGGCCTGAGTCTCAGCTAGGCTTATAAATATGACTTCATTTTAGCCTTTTTTGCATCAACATATTGATGAAATTTCTTCTTCAAATTGCTACTCCAAACTCTGACACTTTCAACATGTTTAGTCTTCTTCTTACTCCAGATCATGAAGTATGGATATTGCTTCATATAACAAGTAGGATGAAACCAATCCATCTCAACTCCTTTCTCAACAAGTTCATTTTCATCATCAATAGTTTCTTGTTTACTTGGTTGTTGCCTCATAAATCCATAATAATGTTTTATTTCCTCTAGGCTCCAATATATTAAAATACAAGGAACTTCTTCAAATGTGTCTACCATTGGTTTCAGTTCCATATCATATGAATCATTCATTGATTTACCATTTTGCTCATTTTCAAGAGCCTTCACTATTCTGGCTATTCTTTGAGACCTGCATCAATTTGTTCAGAAGGTTTCTCAACCCATTCTTCAATAAACGTTATCTCAGCGCCATAATCAGTTTTGGCATCTTCAAAATTTCTTGTTCCTTTAATTCCAGCTCATATTCTTCCACTTTATCAATAGCAAAGAGTGGTTTATCAATCAAATTATTTTCAAATATAACCTGCAGTTCATTTTCATAAAACAAACATCGATCATCAAATTTTGCAAGTTCCACTTTAACATTAGTAACCATAGTTGTTGAATTCACCACCTCTACTTCAAAGAGGCTATTCACTTTCTTCAACTCATCTACTACTGCTAAGTCCTCCAAAACGTTTCTCTCAACAATCTCAGAATTTTCCTGTAGATTTGCTACTAAAGCTCTATCTTCATCTTTGTAAGCTTTCTCGCCCCATTGCATATTGTACTTCATTTCAAGAATATCCCAAAATATTTTTGCATTATGTATTTCACCATATTCATGCAAAATACTAGATAAGAGATTATCGTCTAGTGCTGATATAATAAGAAACAATGCAATTGCACCTCTACTCGTATCTTGAGAATTTATAGAAGTTTCTTGAACAAATTACCATAAATCTATTGAACCAAGCAGACACTCCATTTTAATCGCCCAGAGCTCAAAATTTTAGTAGAGAAAATGGAAAAATTGGCATTAATCATTTCAATATTGCATCAGTTTCTCCAAATTCTTCATTGATTTGGCCCAATTCTGCATTTTGATCCTCATGTATAGGTTCTTTTGCTAGAAACCTTCCAATTTTTTCTGCAACTTCTTCCCTTTGATTCTTTTCCCTCAATCGCTTTAATTCTCTTTGGAACTATTTAATTCTTCTTTGGTGACTCATGACTGATATGCATGCTCCTTTTCACTTTTACATTTTCTTTGCCCACAATCAACTACAAATTCATGGGAAACTCACCAATCAATTATTTGCACTTTTTTACCACACTTCCACAACTCTGATTTACACCATATTGCCAGATCATACACATTAATTTTACCACATCTGCAATACCCAAATAATTTTTCTCCACCACACTTTCCCTTTACTGCTCTTCACCTTTTTTTAATCAAATACACCTTTTTTATTTTAATTTACCTCATAGAAATACTTCCAACACCAAAAATACCCAACACTTTTTATAACAACCAAAAAAATACCGAACACTTTAAGAAAAAAAAAAAAAGTTTTTAACTCTCTTCACCCAAAAAAATCTCAAAAAATTAACTCCTTATGTCTCTTTAAACCAATGCGCACCAAAGAAAACTCAATTTTACTCCATAAAAACAACTTGGAACGTTTGGCTTGGCTTCCTTTAAAAATGAAATCATACCTTTGAGCAACACCCAAGTAAGAATAGTGGTGAATGAATATTCACTTTCGCGTGAATTGTAATGCATAAAATATTCACTTCCACGTGAATTGTAATGCAGAACCTCCAATGCACTTATCGTTCTGCAAATTAACCTACAACAACACCCACAGAAATACAAAAGTAGTTTTATGCCACGACTCCCACACGCACAACTATGATCTTGCAAAACCTCTGCATCTGGCGACTTTCCAAATGTAGTCAGCGACTGCACTTGAATCGGTCTACTATACAAAACTCATGGCAAGGGGCAGCGGGGCCTGAGAATACCTCAGACAGCCTATCCTCTCAATATTCACCAATCTAGAAATGGAACCCTGGAGCCCCAAACTCAAGTGCACATCCAAGTCTTCAATCTAGCACAGAGATGGGTCCTCTTTCAACGCCAGAAAACAATCAGCACACTATGATTTTCCCTCTCCTGAATTGAACAGTGAAGCAATATCTCTAAGGTGGTTCTCTCCTCCATAGGGTCTAATATCGAACATACCAGAAACCTCTCCCAATCAGCAATTAAACACAATGTTCGAGTTGAATCACAACCACAAGTAAGATCCACAACGATGGACAACATCAAGACAACATCAGTTGTAGAAATGACTACGTAACAACAAGATCTCACAACCCTGGATCTCACAGTCCTCATAGATCTGGGCTTCTTGCTCTCAGATTTGAGGTCTCACTATCTCTCCCTCTTTGATTCTCAAATCCATAGCATAAGCTTTGATACCATATTAGAAAAACAGAGAGTTAACACAACAAAACATATTATTAATTCCGGCCTAAGCATAGCTTTGATACCATATTAGAAAAAAAGAGAGTTAACACAACAAAACATATTATTAATTCCGCCTAAGCATGCATATTGACCCCTTGCAAATACATCACAATATGTTCCATTATATAATGGTGGGGTCACTAGACTCAATCAATATAAAAACATGTAAGGAAGATTCTATGACTCAGATACAACTCACTTACATAGACTACGAAGACAAAACTCATGATAGGTAGACTCAAAATGAACTACAAGAATACAACTCATCCACTCTATTTGGACATATCATTTCTACATTATTCCAACAAAGTAATAGATTCAAATGGAGGAACCATAAATTTCTCCCGAAAGTGCCATAGTATCAAGCTATTCGTGGGATAATATGTCTTGAATAGTTCAATGCTTTCCATTCCAATGGGTGGTGTTGATGTTGTACTAGGAGTCCAATGGTTACAGTCTTTAGGGACGGTAGCTTTCAATTTTCAAGACTTTTTTTTTATTTTTTTTGGAAGGAAAGGAAGTTGAATTAAGGGGTATCACAGGGAAACCATGAAAGATAATAATATCTAATGGCATGACAAATATTATAAATAAAGAAAAACGGGGCATAATTGCACAATTATGTTCACTAGAGGTTCAAACAATGAAATCATCTATTTCTCCTAATCTCCAAAAAGTCTTGGGCAATAATTATAAGGTTTAAGTAGTGGAAGATCACACTGAGCATCAACAAGTTCTTCAACTCTTAAAGGATAACCTCACTTTGGCGCAGAATCTTATGAAATAACAGGTAAATCAACATCACTGCAAAAGATGTTTTGATGTAGGCAACTGGGTATTTTTATGGCTACAACCGTACAAACAAATGTCCTTCAAGCAAGCGAGGAAAGATAATAAATTATCACCAAAGTACTATGGTCCTTACAAGATGTTGCAAAATATTGGTACTATGGCATACAAATTCAAGCTTCCTGCATCTTCCTGAGTGCACCCAGTTCCTCATGTTTCATGCTTAAAGAAAGTTATAGATGACAAGCTCCCAGTTAAAACAATATTTCCAAAACTTGACGAGGGAGGAAAAGTCATATTGGAATATGAAGAAGTCACAGAAACAAGAACCCAAAAGCTATGAAATCGATCAATTTCAAAGTATCTTATCATGTGGAGGAGCTTACCCACTGAAGATTCCACACGGGAGGATGAGAATTTTATACAGAAGCATCCAGAACTAATCAAATGTTGAGGACAACACATTTTGAAGGAGAGGGGCATGTTAGGTCTCTATACTATTAGTGTAGCCCCTTATTGTTATTATTGCAACCCCATTATTGTATTCTTGCGCCATTGTAGTCCCCATATTGTTATTATTGTTCCCCATAAAATCCCACTATTGTTATTGTTGTGCCCTTACATGATTATTGTTATGCCGACTCTGATTATATTGTGACCCGTTAGACTCCTATATATTGAAAGGTGGTTTTTTCATTTGTATCATCCAAGAATTGTTCATTTGTGTAATGTAAAGGAGTCTTCCCCCTCAAAACGACTTATTTTCAATTCGTTGATCTATTTGTGAGTTGGTTGCATAACATACCTTATTGTCTTATGTGTATACTTCTCCTAATATAATGTGATAATGTATTATTTTATATTGTTGCTACATGATATGTTTTCAATGCACACACAATGGTTTTCAAATATAAATGTAAAAATATAAATTGGCATTAAATATTAAAATTAGCTTTAATATTAATTCACCCCCCTTAACATTCATTCAACAAAATCATCTTCCAAACACTTTAATATACAATCTGTTTACTATAAATTTGTTTATGGTTCGATTCATGGAACGTCATGTCTATAGAAAATTCAGAAAATAAAATATTATTGAAAACTATTCGTTTCTTTAGGATCTTTGGAAAAAAATTAAACAAATATCGAGATTATTAACCAAAGAATGAACTACTATTTATTGTCCAATATATTTATATATACCAAGTATTAAAAAGGAAAATAAAAACTGACACGAATAAATAAACCTGTTCAAATTGAGAACTTATGTTAATTTCTTTTTAAAATCGTAAAAATGTGTAAAAGTAAAATAAAAACTGACAGGAATAAATAAACCTGTGCAAATCAAGAACTTATGTTAGTTTAATTTTAAAATGCTAAAAATGTTTACGTGAGACAATATGGATAAGTAAGAAATAAGTTTGAAATATTAATATGATCCTTCCTTTACTTTCATAGTAAATATAATTTGAATGGCATACATAACATTTATAAATTAATATAGTTATTTGATAAAGAAGGTATTTGATAAATCTCTGATATGTTTGCATTGAAATAAAAATTACTTACAAAAATAAAATTCCAGGTAAAGTTATTTGTGGTTAGAGAGTTTATTCACTAATATACATTTTTCTGGTGGGAGAAAAGGAAAATTACACATGGTATTCAAAGTTATGGTGTGGTTATATAATAAATGTGTAGTTATATAATAAAGGAAAATGAATTAATAACCAATTATTCAAAAGTACATGTATGCCATTGATCTTTGTTTATATAATTGAATATGTAAAATTGAGGTTATTTTGGTGGGTGTGGAAAGCATGGTTGTAATCTTTGTTACTTATGTTAAATTTCATGAGATAGATGTAATTATGGGAAATATAATTGAATTATTTTTTATTATGAAAAATATCATATGGATAAGTATTATATAAAATGAGTTATGTTTTTTGACATGTAGTATTAGTAAATCATAGTATTGATCCATGGTATTTTTATTTGGAAAAACATAATTGAAAAAATGTATTTACTTGAAAATGACTTAATTACAAAAATGAAAATATGTTAAAAATCTATCTAATTATTTGAAAATTACTTAATTATAAAAATTGAATTGTCTTATTTCAAAATTAAAAACAAATTAAAATGAGTTGTACCTTTTTCATTGGAAATTGGAATGGTAATATACTAATAAAGTAATAACATGGATTTTTTTTCTATAGGTATCATTTGATTCACATCAATTAATAAATTAAAATGCAAAAGTTATTAAACAGGGTTTTCTATATGTATCATAGATGCATAATCAATAATTGGAATGTTAATATTTTATTAGTTAATAAATTTATTTATTTTATATAGTATTGTTGGATATTATTGAATTCAACAATAGACATGGTTAAGAAATATCATTAATAGTTAGTGGTTTGACCAAGTAAATTGACATGGTCATAGAGTTGTTAGAATCAAGATAAGATATTATTTATACATGTGTGTGATGTAATAGAGAGAAGTATGAGTGGAAAATAATAGCATGACCTCTAGTAGAGTGTAGTGTGTTTTTAGTATATGTTTTTTTGAGTAATAGTAAAGAGCTTTCAACCTCCACATGTTTTCATTTCTGCATTTTTAGATCTATGTGTATTATGCATCTATAAAAATACTTTCAACTATAACAAATTCACATGCATGAGTCTATGTAAAAGATGGATGATGGATCTATCCAAAAGATATATTTTTAAAAAGAGTAGTGGAATTTGAATTTTGCACCCATGGAAGTTATAGCTTCTATATTATTTTATTCGTTGGAAAATGGTAGTGCATAGAATAGTATTCTAAATATTTTTCTTGTGATGATGGTGTATTGATAATTATAGTATGATAATTTATGTTTGGATTTCCTGACATAATCCTTGTTAATATTCTTAATCATGATTATTTTGCATATTTTAGAAATTATTTAAAATTGGGAGAGATGAAAAATAGCTTGATCATTTGTTTTGGATATTTTTAAATCATTTTTCTAAAAAAAAATATGGGATTTACAAGAACATTTATCAATTGACCTTTCTTAACAAGGTACATCACATTCACATCCATAAATATGTTTATCTATTAACTCAATCATTTATTGTTGTTGAGTATTTTATTTTTTCAATCTAAAACTATAATTTTGATAATTTGAATGAATTTACTAGCCATGAAAATGGTTAAATTACAATTTTGAATTGCTTAAGTTATAGTTTTGAGATTATTACTATTTCAGGGACAACATTTTGGTCAAAATCCTATCTAAACTATAATTTGGTTAATAAGTAACACCTCCATGCCTTGGTTTAAAAAAAACCAACCCCATGCCTTCTTAAACAATAGATGCAATTCAATAAATTTCATAAAATCAAAAATACAATTAAATATTTGCATTCAAATTATGCATTTCAATAAATTTCATAGAATTGGTAATAAAGTTCAATATTTACATTCAAATTATTTTTTTTGATGATGATCAATATTACTATTTTCCTTTCTAAAAATGGAGTTTATTTCAATTAATCATTGTTAGGTCCCTATAATACTAGTGTATTCCCTTATTATTATTGTCATTGTAGTCCCTCATTGTTATTGTTGTTCCTATGTTGTCCCTGTATTGTTATTATTGTGCCTTATAGAAGCGCACTATTGTTTTTGTTGTTTACTTACATTATTATTGTTGTGTCGGCTTTGACTATATTGTGACTCCTTAGACTCCCATATATAGAAATGAGGTCTTGTGAGTTGTAACATCCACGAATTCTTCTTTTGTGTAATGTAAAAGAGGTTTCCCCCTCGAAGAGGCTGATTTTGAAGTCCTTTTTCTATCTTTTCTTCTATTTTGTGAGCTGGTTACATCACAATTGGTATCAGAGCTTTGGATTCAAGGGTTTTTCTACTTCAAATAGGTCATCGTGGAATTTTAGCTATAACATTTTTTCGAAGATGTTGCAATAGCTAAAATTAAATCCCATTTGAGCTTAAATATTGAGGAACCTTGGGTACGAATTTGAGATCTTGTATCACTATATTTTCAACAATATGATCCAAAGAAGTTAGAGTTTTTGTAGGCTCCCGAATTATATCTCAAACAAGTGACCAGGGGAAAAGCATCATAACATTATCTCTAAGCATCAGATTGAAATTTCATAAAAAGGTACAGAAAGAGGATGGACTGTAGTTTTTTGTGTATTGGTTTTAGGTTCGAAGGTCGAAACCATGACATGTGGAATTTCGTACACATTCACTCTACTGAACCAGTCCATAATCAGGTCATCGTGGCAGATTTGGGATAACACTTTCTTGGAGAATCCAATCTAGATCATACTTGCGGGGTTAGAACGCAGACTCAGAGGGATACCACAAGACAAAATTTCAGACCTTGGAGATCCGAAATTGCAGAGATACAATGGATTCAATATCAATCTCCTACAAAGCCAAAAAAGCTATATAGTCTTTTTAAAATTTTGCATAAGTTTGATTTGAAAATTTAGTTTAAAGGAATTCAAAGGAAATAGTGAAGCATGGTTATCATTAACTGATGCCTAGGAGAAAGAAAATAGAAACACCTATTAAGCAACCTAAAATCTCTAACATGATTCATGAAGAAGAGGAAGAAATGAAATATGATATATCAAAATTACGAGACCAAGTGCAACAAATTTAACACTCACAAAAGTAATAGAAGCTAAGATGGATGGTTTAAAGAAAAGCATGGAAGCTAATATGGATGGTTTAAAGAATGGCATGGAAGCTAAGATGGATGGTTTAGAAGTAAACATTAAAGATTTGAAGAAAGACATGGAAGGTTTGAAAGGAGGTTTGGAAAAAAGAAGTGCTTCCTAATGGCAAAAAGGTAGTAGAGGAAACTCATGATGAGAATAAAAGAAATGTTAGTCATGATTTCATAGAATTTAAGATTGGATTGAATACCCACCATGTTCCAAAGATAGATATGGCAAGGATCCCGCAACATGGATACTACAGATGGAGCAATATTTCAATCTCCATAATGTCAAAAACACACAAACGGTAAGCATTCTGACTTCATATTTGGAACCCAATCAGTTTGTATGGTATGAACAGCTTTTCTCTCGTAAAAAAATTGTCACTTGGGCAATTTTTAGGGAATAAATGATAACACATTACGAAGATACAAAAAGAAGCACCTTTTTTAGCCAATTCATAAATCTCAAACAAAAACGTTCAATGGTGGAGCACATTGAGGACTCCCAAAAATTGAATATAAGGGTAAAAGATATTCCATAGGAACATAGGATTGATGTGTTCATAAGGACATTAAAGGATAACATCAAACATGAGGTTCACATTTGGGAACCTGGTTCATTAGAGAAGGCATTTAGATTGGCAAGAAGAATTGAAAGAAAAATTATGACAAGGAAGCCTACCAATCGCAACTACAAATATGGAAGTGTTATTACTCCTAGCCTTCCACATCCTACATGGTTGACACCACAACAATTGGAAGAAAAAAGAGAAAAAGGGCTTTGTTATAGTTGTAATAAAAAATACACTAAAGGTCATAGATGTGTTGAGAAGGAATTATTTTACATAGATTGTGAAGAGGAAGAAGAAAAGGAACAAAAAACATCAAAAGAAGAGGATACACACCAGGAACAAAGCCTAAAGGAAGAACAAATGAATCTGACCATATCCTGTAATGCATTGGCCAGAATAACCTCTCCTCAAACTATCAAGATAGAAGGACATATCAAGAATAAAAAGGTAATAATGTTGATTGACTTGGGTAGTACCCATAATTTTATTCATTGTAGCCAAGGAATTGAATTGCTTCCTATATCCAGCACCAGAGTGTCAAGTGATGGTTACAAATGGAAGAACCATAAATTTTTATGGAAAGCACCATAATATCAAGCTATCCATGGGATAATATGTGTTGAATAGTCTAATTATTTACATTCCAATTGGTGGTGCCAATGTTGTACTAGGAGTCCAATGGCTACAATCTTTGGGTATGATAGCTTTTAATTTTCAAGAACTTTTCTTGAATTTTTTTTCAGAAGGAAAGGAATTTGAATTAAGGGGTATCGCAGGGAAAATGGGAAAGATAATAAGCTCTAATGGCATGAAAAGATTCTAAAGAAAGAATAACATGGCATAATTCCTCAATTATGTTAGCTAGAGGTTCCCATGTCAAAATCATCTATTTCTCTAGATCTCCAAAAATTCTTGGACAATCATTCCAAGGTATATGACACTCCCAAAGGCCTCCCACCTATTAGTGATCATGATCATGTTATTCATTTGATTCCATGAAGTGTTCCTCCAAACATCAATCCTTACAGATATCCCTATGCCCAAAAGAGTGAAACTCAATGTATAGTTGCAAAAATTATAGAGGTTGGTATAATTCAACCCTACCAAAGTTATTTTTGTATTCAAGTAGTATTGGTGCACAAGAAGGATGGATCATGGTGCATGTGTATGGATTATATGAAGCTCAACAAAATCATTATTAAACATAAATTTCCTATTCCTGTCATTAATGAATTATTGGATGAATCTCATGGAGAAATTTACTTCACCAACTTGGACCTTCATTCATCACATCATCAAATCAGAATGAAGACTAAAGACATTCCGAAAAAACATTTAGAAATCTTGAGGGTTATTATGAATTTTTGGTCATGCATTTTGGCCTTAGCAATGCACCTTCTACATTTCAAGGTTTGACAAATTGCATTTTCAAATCCTTCCTTATAATTTTTGTGTTAGTATTTTTTGATGTTATACTAATCTACAAAAAGTCCTCGAAGGATCATGTTCAACAGGTTAATAGAGTGCTCAAACTATTGGATGAAAACAATTATATGCAAAAACCTCCAATTGTTTCTTTGGAGTACAAGAGGTGGAATATTTGGGTCATATTGTATCTCCTGAAGGTGTTAAGGTAGACCCTAGAGAAATTAAAGTCATTAAGGAATGGAAAATCCCCACATCCATAAAGAATCTACAAGGATTTTTTGAGTTGTGTTATAGACATATTTGGGCACTAAACCCCAATCATATATGTCGATAAACCAAGGGCTCTTTAACCCCTAAAAGTGTTGTTTCATACCCTAAAGGATCATGGTCAACTGATTACATCATTTCCCAGAAGTTCCACCT
>APFE031367674.1:0-42089 GCA_000404065.3 Pinus taeda
TTTGTAAAAGTGTCTAATTAGTTTCTGTTTATTTCTATTTTTCTTATTGGAAATCTCATTATAATATTTAACGTCTTTTTTTCTTCTAACTCCTTATAATCCCACAACTTATTCTTAAATTTGGAGGTGGTAGTATTTCTAATATCATCCTTATTCTCCCAGATGATCTCCTCTATCCCGTAATGGTCATCCCACAACTTATCCTTAAATTTGGAAGTGATACTATTTGTAATATTATCTTTATTCTCCCATATGATCTCCTCTATCTTGCAATGGTACATCCTTATGCCAGCCTAGCTTGAACCAGAGATGGGAATTTTGACTAGAATTAAAAGCAGTTTTGGAGAGCCTCTTGGCTTCCAGTTAACCAAACTTCTTATACATTAAATACCTCAACATAACTAATTTTTAATAAAACAATTAAAATAATATATATTTAAAATATTAATTTAATCATTATTAATGTAAATTTTAATGTTTAATATTGGGGACAATTTAGACTCAAAGTTCCGTCGAGAACCCAACGTCTAACAAAATCTAATATTGGGATTATACGGAGTGAATACATCTAATAATTTCATTCCACGATTCGAGGGTATTGACAGCACAGACCGAAAATGTATTCCTTCCTAAAGGTGAAAAATGACACATCCAGTTGAAAGTGACTACAATAATAACCAGATAAATATTTCAGAGATTGAAAAAATGTTTCTTCTAAAAAGACAAATGACATCACAGTGAAAGTGATTTCAAATAATTAAACAAGAGAATTTCTCAGGATTGAGATTGAATTTGTAATGGAATTTTTTTGTTTAGGTATAAGGTGAATCGGTAACTATCAGACTTAATCTAAAGAAGATCCAGATCAAATTTTTTAGTTGCCACTATAAGATCAAGAGTACATCCAACAACTTGCAAGTAAACGCCGAGACTCAGAGATAAAAAGAATCGCACACCATAACAAAATAATATACTCAATAAAATTTGAACCCTGATCATTACCCAACAAACTCAGCTGGACACCACATATCACTATATGAAATTACAATGGATTTTTTAAAACATTATTTTGCAAAGAAAAGAGATAAAAAAAATCACACACCATAACAAAATAATATACTCAATAGAATTTGAACCCTGATCGTTACCCAACAAACTCAGCTGGACACCACACATCACTATATGAAATTACAATGGATTTTTTAAAACATTATTTTGCAAAGAAAAGTCACATTCCGAAGGGAAAGTGACTTCAAATAATTAGACCAGATAATTTCTAATCAATGAGATTGATTTTATGATGAATTTTCTAAAACATTTAATTTTTTTTAATTTAGTAGCTTTTTACCGCATTGAAATTCAATCTGTAACACATGTAGGGTAAATAAATTCGAGTATTCAAATTAGTAAGTGCAAGCGAAGGAAGGTTTAGTAAAAAAGTTTGCAGGGAGAGGTTTTGGAAGTAAAATTTTCTAGGAAGTAAATATTAGATATGAAGTTAGGATTTGTATATTTAAAATGTAAAAAAATTGTAATTTTTTAATTTTTTTAAATTTAGTAGCTTTTTACCGCATTGAAATTCAATCTGTAACACATGTAGGGTAAATAAGTTCGAGTATTCAAATTAGTAAGTGAAAGCGGAAGAAGGTTTAGTAAAAAAGTTTGCAGGGAGAGGTTTTGGAAGTAAAATTTTCTAGGAAGTAAATATTAGATATGAAGTTGGGATTTGTATATTTAAAATGTCAAAAAATAATTGTTTTTTTTAAAAAGAAAAAGAAGAAAAAAGGAAATATAAATATATAAATTATTGAAGTGAAAATTTTTAATTTTAAAAGATATATTTCATTTTAAATTATAAAAAATTAAAAATTTATAATGTTGAAAGTGAGAAACATCACTTTATTATGTTAATGTCTCTTTAATTAAGCTCAAAAAAGGATGGATACAACTAAAAATTTAATTTATTAAGCATAAAAATTAAG
The DNA here is from genome assembly GCA_000404065.3 of Pinus taeda. NCBI lineage: Eukaryota > Viridiplantae > Streptophyta > Pinopsida > Pinales > Pinaceae > Pinus > Pinus taeda. Next base: position 1,983 of record APFE031367674.1, read on the forward strand.
GCATTATTTAATTGATATACAAATATTACATATTATATTAATTTATATACAATAATAACAATTTATAATTCCTATGACAGTGTTATTTAATTTCTTTGATTTAAGTGTTCCACATTTATGTTAAAATCTTTGTACCAATGATTACATATTGGTTCTTGGATATTCATTTAAATCTAACACTTAGTGGAATCTCAATGGGATGCATGATAGACCTTTATGGTGCTTATTAGGGAACTAAACCTAGTTCTTATGCATTGAACTTATCTGCCCGAGCAATGGCGAGAGCCAGATTTTAGAGTCTTCTGTGCACCCTCCAGTTGTCGGTCTCTCCTCGGAAAATACGACTCATCGACGGTTCTCTGTCTGTTGGGATCATCCGACGGTGACAAGGGAATTCTTATCCTTATTGCCAAAAGCCAAACTGTAATGCATTCTCATTGTTAAGTTCTCTGTTGACACACCATTCTAGTTTTCAGCTCCAAGTTCCTGATTTCGCCCAGGTTCGATTATGTTACCCTGAAGATTGCTAAATTTCTTCCTCCTGCGATGTCATGTTGATGTTATGTTGGGTTCTCAAGTTCGCAACGAGTCATGTTGGTGCCCCAATGCTTTGAAGGAGGTGCCTATGCCACCGCCCTAGCCAGGTATTGATTTGTTTTAAGTTTGGCTTGAGTATATTCGTTGTATTTCGTAACCAACTATGTATAACCAACTCTTGACAATTGGCCTGCTAGGTTTCGTCGGAGGTCTTCTAGCCACTCGAGAATGGTGGCTCAAAGATTTCTGTAAGGACCTGTAGTCCGGACAACTCCACTATGCGAAGTGCATGTGAGGAGCTCGTGTGAAATGTGAAACGAAATGAACCTTGGACGCGTTTATAAGGCATTGGGCGAGCGATGAGGGGGCGGTCCCATGAGTTGGGTGGGCTGACCCACCTCATGGGTGAGAGTTCATATTATGAACAAGTCGGTTGGCCGTTTGGTGTGGGTCGACCCGGTGACACAACCCGCCACCCGCCCATATATATTGGCGTGCATTTGTGGAGGCAAAGGCATTATTCGATCAACACGAGTTCGAACAAGGATTTTTGTTGTGCATGGATGAGCCTGCACGATGGGCAGAACTCAGGTGTAAAACTCGTTCAGAAAAGTCGAGTGAAAAATTCGGGTGAGAAACTCGGGCGAAAAACTCGTGCCAAAAACTTGAGCGAGGTCATCGGGCATAACTCGGGCGAGGCCGTTCAGGCAGAACTTGGGTGAGGTCGTCGGGCAAGAAACTCGGGCAAGGTCGCTCAGACGAACTGGGTGAGGTCGTTCGGGCAAGCCGGGTGAGGTTGTCGGGTGACCTGAGTGAAGTTGTTCGGGCGAGCCGGGTGAGGTTGTTGGGGGACTCGGGTGAGGTCATTCGGGCGAACTAGGTGAAGTCGTGTGGCGACCCGGGTGAAGTCATGTGGCGACTCGGGTGAAGTTGTTCGGGTGAACGGGTTTGGGTGAACAAGTGGACGTGCAGACAGGCGGCCGGGCAAGGGCGCGTTGTGCACGCCGAAACGAAGAATCATGTGGATGGGCGAGTTGGGTAGGGTGCACCGTGCATGACGAAATGGTGGAAATTGTGAAGTGTTGGGGTTGTGAACGGAGGTGTGACTTGTGCGGAGGCACCCGTGTGTGGCAACTTGGTTATGACGAGATGCGCCCAAGTTGGGCAAACAACATGATCATGCAACGAGGTGAATGAAGGGTTGGTGACTCATGCGGCAACCGTGTGGAGGCGCCGACGAGCTGGGCAACTAAGTTTGCCGAAGTTAGAAAATTGGCTAAGTGTAAATTTGGGGTTTCCCAAGATTTAACTTGTACATATAAAAGAAGATTATATATATTGATTCGGGAAGACTCATATTGCAGGGAGTTGCCCCTCCCTTTATATTGTTATGCAATTGTATATGTGTTAATTGCTGTTGGGTTTTCATCTGTATAAAGGCTAATAATAATACTTGGTAACGAAAAAGAAACTAAGTATGGAATGTTAGGCATAGTCTATAATCGTAAGTATTGGTGAAAAGAAAACGGTTGGTAGTGCTGCACCTCACTATAAGCGGTTGAAAGACTACCTCAGGTGTAGGGGCGTGACAGGTGGTATCAGAGCTAGTGCCGGAGAGCTGGTTCATAGTTGCAGGGAACTCAGTGAAGCAGGTGAATAGTGAAACAGGTTTAGCAAAGGAGAAGCTTCGTGCTTGGACTAAGTTGAACGACAAGGCATGGCAGGTTTGGAAGAATGCGAAGGGAAGCTTTTGCTTACCTTATACATGTTGAAGCGGATGAAAGAAGAGAATCCCCAGATTCGAGATAAGATTGAAGTCATGGAAAAGAATGTTGAAGACGAACTTCTTCAGCTTGGTTGGACAATGGAGCAAGATGAAGTTACAGATTGTGCTAACAAGGAAGAGGAAGCCATGATGATTAAGGATGTTGCAGATGTGACAATGATGGAAGGTGAACTTGAGAATGGTTAAGTTGGACTAGGATCGTGCAATTTGTAGGCATGGATGGATGGGGATACTCACATGGAGGAACCTCATGATGATGATGTAAGTACTATTGACACTTGTGTTTCACTTGAGCATTTGGTAGATGAACCGTATGCAGGGAAGGGCAAAAGCAGTTTGCTGATGCAAGGAAGCATCTTACCATGGATGTCTATGATGAGACCTTGTATGGAGAAGCAAGGATTGTTGAGTGTTGCAAGACTTGTTGGGGTTGTTTGTGACCTTATAATAGAAGGTACAAAGGCCCGTGACAAGGGAGGAACATGATGATCATTGCAAAAGGATTGGGTCTTGCTTTAGCCACATGGAAGAATTAGTTAAGTGCTCGGCATGACTCATGACCAGATTGAGGAGGGCACACACTTGGGTATGATGATACTTGGGTGGATTTCTCATGGCCGATACCAAGAGCAAGTCCTGGTAGAACCTTTAATGGGGGAGCTATGATGGAGAGACTCATATGATGAGGATATGGTTGGGTGACCGAGTTTACTAGATCGAAGATTGCAGACTTGGATAGCGATGACTGATTGTTGTGATTGGTCTACTTAGTTGGACTACATGGGCAACTTAGTCATGGACATCAGGTTGGAGACATGGAGCATGGCAGTCTTATGTAGGGACATTATGCAGGAGCACTTGTAGAGGTGTCACTTATGGGCATCCAATGAGGAGTGCCAAGGCAAGGATGTTGTGCAGGTGGATTTGCTGATGTGACATGGATGGGTTTTACTTATGAGCCGATGGAGAGGTTGTGCACTTATGTACAACAAGGCCATGGACTTGGATGGAGTTGTGAGCAGACTATGGAGCATTCCTACTACATGGAGAGCTGAGGCATCTTGCAAAGTCCTTTGGGCCGAGACTTGTATGCTTGCTAAATATTGGTTGGAGATGACTCATGGAGCTCATGATGACATGAGATCGTTGTGTTTTTTCAGGACTTCATATATGGTGGACTTAGAGGATCTGATGCATTGAGTTGCTGAGGTCAGAGACTTTGATGCAGAATGGGATGCATACTTTCGAGTACATGTATGGGTGTGGCTTGAAAGAGTGACTTGATGTGGAGGATCAATATGAGACACTTTGAAGTGATGGAGTTACAACAATGATGATGCCTTGGTGGCAATACTTGGGCATGGGTTGAGGAGCTGATTGATCTATGATCATGGGCAGCACATGGATAGATGAGACAGGTGTATACTTGTTTCTATGGCAGACTTGAGGGATGGCACATACAGATATGATGGAGGTAGCTTCATGGACCTGGATGTGGCACATCAAGAGTTGGAGTTTGAGGATCTCTTCACGTTGAGGAGATGGATGTTTTGCAGATGGATGATGTTGGATAGATGCGGCTAATTTCATGCAGCATATTGACCCTAAACATCATGGACAACATGTTGCATATGAGATGGGGGCTACTTCATGGACCTAAGCATGGCTTACACTTATATGGAGATGGATTCTTGATCGAGTTGATGATGTGACGGGATGTTCAGAGAGACAATTGATGGTGGCATGAGGATATGCATTCTCATGGTTTGAGTGTGACTATTGGATTAGCTACCAAACTAGTTCCAACATGGGGGCCGGCATGTATAGAGATGTGTTAGCATTGTGTTGGAGTATCATGACAGTAGTTCACACGAGGACAACACATGATGATGTCAACACGATATGTTGCAGGAAGCATGTAGCTTGAGGTGGAGGGGTCAGCCTTCCATGATGGGGAGCAGCATGAGGAGACTATGATAGGGTGGTTGATGATCATGGATTGAGATGATTTTCCTATGTATGACATACCGATGGGGTGTATGCCTTGGTATGGATATCTCGGTGACAGATGGTTATTGGGACGAGATATTGTCAAGGACGAAAATGACTTCAAGTGGGGAAGGATGTAAGGACCTGCGGTTTGGGCAACTCCACCGTGTGAAGTGCATGCGAGGAGCTCATGCGAAATGAACCTTAGATGAGTTTATAAGGCATTGGGCGAGCGATGAGGGGGCAGTCCCATGAGTTGGGTGGGATGACCCACCTCATGGGTGAGAGTTCGCATTATGAACGAGTCGGTTGGGCGTTTGGTGTGGGTCGGTCAGGTGACACAACCCGCCACCTGCCCGTATATATTGGCGTGCATTTGTGGAGGGAAAGGCATCATTCGAACAACACGAGTTTGAACAAGGAGTTCTGCAGTGCGTGGATGAGCCCGCACAACGGGTGGAACTCGTGTGTAAAACTCTTTCAGAAAAGTCGGGTGAAAAATTCGGGTGAGAAACTCGAGAAAAAAACTCGTGCAGAAAACTCGGGCGAAAAACTTGTGTAGGAAACTTGTGCAGAAAACTCGGGTGAGGTCGTCGGGAAGAACTCGGGCGAGGTCATTCAAGCAGAACTCAGGCGAGGTCGTCGGGCAGGAAACTCAGGCGAGGTCGTTCATGCGAATCGGGTGAGATCGTTCGGGCGACCCAGGCGAGGTTGTTGGGCGACCCAGGTGAAGTCGTTCGGGAACCCCGAGTGAGGTCATTAGGCGACCCGGGTGAAGTCGTGTGGCAACCCGGGTGAATCGTGTGGCGACTTGGGTGAAGTTGTTCGGGTGAACGAGTTTGGGTGAATGGGTGGACATGCGAACGAGCGGCCGGGTGAGGGCACGTTGTGCACATTGAAACGAAGAATCGTGCGGATGGGCGACTTAGGTAGGGCGCACCGTGCATGACAAAATGGTGGAAACGGTGAAGTGTTGGGGTTGTGAATGTAGGTGCGACTTCTGCGGAGGCGCCCGTGCATGGCGACTTGGTTACGATGAGGCACGCCCAGGTTGGGAAAACAACACTGTTACACGAAAAATTGTCACCGTGACTTTCTGTAAACTGTGTGAGTCTATCACCACTCATATATACCTCCTTTGCAAGTTTTAAACCTCAACTCTCCATATCAAGCTTTGAAAATGAGACAAAGTCCTTAAAAATCTCTAAAACTCTGGTTTCGCACTTTCTCTTAGCATTACCTGTGGTACCGCACCCATTTGTCATGTCCCCTGCACACTTGACCGCTCTGTATCTGCATTTGTGGGTGTGAACCCCTATAAAAGTTAAAAAGGCGCAGGTTTATTCTTAAAAGCTCACTTTCAGTCAATTCTGGAAGCTTCTAGAGGGAATCTTGCGCTGACAAGTTCGCTCCTTGAGGGTGCATGCATCCCATTCCTTAAGGAGCTAACCCCTTGATGTGAGGAGCTTATCTCCTTGAAGGAGGACTCTATCCCTTCAATGGTGGACCTATAACCTCCTTCCCTTGCACTATAAAATGAAGCTTTGGGCTGGTTACTTGGGGAGGTTGAAAGCTGAAGATTTTCGAGGGTAAATGTTGTTGGAAATTAGACTTCCTTTTTGAGCTTGTGAGAGGAGAGATCACATACCTTTCATTTCTTTTGGGAATTGAGTGAGGCTTGTCAAAGTAGAGGATATTCCTACTGGACCCTGGAAAGAGCTTGTGCAACATCAAGGCAAAGGTTGTAAGGTTCTTTTATTCATAAAGTTAATAAAATCAAGTTTATTTTTCTCAATGAACTGTCTCTAATGGTTTATTTTATGAGCTCCTTGATTTTCATAATGAACATGTTTTCTTATATTATCTATGCAGGTGTTCTTTGATGTGTGTTTGTTTGTGTATGCAGGTTATTAAAAGGGAACTGCTTGAAGCTGTTGGAACAAAGCTGCCACAAACAAGCATTGGATTGAGGTAGGGTCTATTACACCTCTTAGTTTTCATTTATGAATTGAAACATGTTTAGAGAAAATTAGATTTGCTTGTGCTGCTTGTTGTTAGATATCATTTGATACTAGGGAGATCGGTCTTGTCCGCAAGAACGATTTAACTGTTGTCCCCATTCCTCGAAATCATCACCCTTCATAATTTGGCCTTTCCAGATTGCATGACTGAAGGAGTGAGCTGCAATTAACTAGTTGAAGGTGACTGGGACTGCTGACCCATTCTTAGCTCATAAAACCTCATCTCTCATGCATTGACAACGAATTTCTAACTATAATAGGCTTAAGAGAAGAGGTCAAGAATATTGCATACATGTACCTACCTGATGGTTGTTGGAGAGACATGCATGCTGCGGCTGAGTTGATGATTGATCCATGGTCCTCTGGACATGATAATTTCCTTTGTTTGCTTCTGCACAGGCCTTCATAACTTGGTGATTCTAAACCTTTGTCTTCTAGTTACCTTGAGCAAGCTATCCTAGTCAAAATCAGCCTTTTTGGAGTGATGGGTTTGTCCATGGGTGATGTTCACCCTCCCTATACCTTATTCCACCATTAGACACCTTTCCCACACTTCATTCTACCTTTCCTACCATCTCCTAATATTTCGGCCTGTTTCCTGTAGTAAAATAGGGCATCCTGTAGTAGAACTAGGATATCATGTAGTAGTACTACAAGAAACATTACATTTTTCTTGTTTTGTCCATATCTCCCAAATGGTAGAATGGATTGACCTAGAATTTTTTTAGCATGTTTCCATCATCCTTATGCACCTCCGCATAAAAAAAAGTTTGGCCAATGGATGCACAAATATTGAGAAAAAATAAAAATGTTTGAAGTTGATGAAGGTCGATTTCCTGGTAATTGTGCACTGGAATTTGCTTAAATTGCTTGGGAGTGTTACCATCATCCATATGCAACTCCTCGTGAAACAAATTCTTAAATGGGTGCATAAATATTGAGAAAAATTCAAAAATGGTTGTAGGTGATGGAGACCAATTTCTAAAAAATTGTGCACTGGAATTTGTTGAAATCACTTGAGCATGTTACCATCATCCATATGCTTCTCCCCCTAAAACAACTTGGAAAATGGATGCATGGTTTCCAATATATGACAAAAATAGCTTTATGCTCTATGTATTTTTGTTTCCTGTAGTAAAACAGAGCATTCATGTAGTATTTCAGGACAACAAGGAAATTGAGTGGTAAAAGCTTGGCAGTGATGTGTGGATGGTGGAAATAGATGAGGGTGATGGATATGCACGGCCTTGGTCCTTCTGGAGCATTTGAGCAAAGGAGGAGAAAGTCCAAGTTTGACTAGAATTTTGACCAATTTTTCTTTTCTTTAGTGCCAACTTATTTTTGTTGCTTGCAAATGTTGGAGAGAACCTATATTCATCAGAGAGATACATGGAGTGAATATTTTTTTTTTTTTTTCTTCTTGGCCTACTAGCTGCCTCAGTGAGGTTTTCAACTAGTAGGTCTGCCTAGGTGCCTCAAAGGAGGTTTTCACCTAGGATCTTTTTTTATTTTTTCCCAACCCATTGACCGACTCATAGAGGTTTTCAATCAATGAGCCAATCTCAGGCACCTCAAAGGAGGTTTTCACTTGAGATTTTTATTTATTTTTATCTTATTTTCATTTTTTTTATTTCCTTTCCTATCCTACTCTACTTGAAAAAAATATATATATTTTCAAGTGTAGGAATACTTCCAATGAAGCCAAGTGCATATCATGATGACATATAAACTGATGCGTAGGCTTGAAATGCCTTCTTTGACATGTACCCAGATGTAAGAGATCGAATGCTTTGAATTTGATGATATGAAGCACAATTGAAGAGGAGAGTATTGCTGCAACTTAGTGATTGTCTGGAACCATATTTTGATATAGTTGTGAAGCCCCTGGTCCACTTGCTGATTTGGATCATCTTAGATGTCTTCTTCTTCCATGACCTTTAAATATTCCTCTTTTTGTTGATTTTTCTATTGGACACATGGAGGATTTGATGGTAACCACGAGGGAGCTTTCTCAATCTCTGATTTTGATGTCTGCAATTCCTCAAATGCAGCCCATGATCCTTTGGTATTCTCATTTGAATCTTCTTCTTCTGGATGTGGTCCTTCAATGATATCAAGAGAATATATTTTTTGAATACTCTTCGTGAGATATGGTGAATACCATTTAGCTCAAGAGGAGAAATTTGGAAGTGTTTTACCTCAACATTGTAAGTGGGCTCAGCTAGTTCAATGTGTGGGTTTGAAAATGGTGGTACATGTAGTTGAGTGGAAGTGGATATTTGAGATGGATGTTGTTAGGGTTGTGGTTGTGGTGGAGGTGGATGGTAGGGATAACATGGAGTTGGGTATGGAGGGTATTGAGGAAAATATTGAGGATATTGTGCATGGCTCCCATAAGTTCCTTGCCAACCTTGTTGCCAAGTTTAGTTTTGGGGTTGAAATGGCCAATGTTGCCAAGGAAAGGGTGTGTTCCAATTAGTTTGAAGTGGATATGCATAACCTTGAAATTGTGAATTAGGCTCTTGCATCATATTAGGTTAACTAGGCTGCCATGGTCATTTTGGAGCTACATAACATAGTTGCTTTGGTGATTGACTTGTTCCAGTGTCCTCTTGGTAAACTTCCTTCAATCTTGGTAATGATGGACAATATTTAACATTATGTGATTCTGCATGGACAGCACAAATATCAACATCTTCTTTTTCTTCACCTTGCATTCTTAACATTTTTACTCGTTCACTTAGATTGCTAAGAATTTATGTTTTAAAGTTATCGAGCAATTTTTCAAGTTTAGCTTGATTACCGATCTTCATGATGATTGGCTTACTCTTGCGCTTCCTCTTAATATGTGTTTGCATGTTTCACAAATTTCTTCAAATTATAATTGGTATACATCACTTTCACTCATGAGATCAAGGAGATCAATCCAAACATCCCTAATTGTTCTAAGTAAGAGGGTTTTTAGTGTGTTCGATCCTAATGATGTAATTTTTCCCTCTTAACATTATACATGAACCTGTCTATTAAATCCTCAAGGCTCTCATCTTCTCTTTGATTCATTCTAAATATTTCTTCCTTAAGACCATGATATTTATATTTTTCTAGAAATATCTTTTACATATCATTCCATGATCTTATTGAATTAGTCCCTAAACTCATGAACCATTTAAGAGCTCTATCCTTCAAGGTTGCTGGAAACAATCTCAAATTTTGAGTGTTTAATAAGTGATCATAAGATCTACAAACAATTTCAAATTCAAAGAGAAAGGTTTCTGGATCCTCTGACCTTAGACCATGAAAGTTTGGAAGAAAAGATGAAGAGATGTTCTTCGTATGCACGCTCACATTACTATCGTGAATGGGGAATCCGAGAAGCTCTTATTCATTGTCATTATCTCCATCCATTTCTTCTACCTTCTCTGTCACCTCTTCTTCTTCTACTTGCAAAAATGAATGGTGATGTGGGTCTTATTACACCACGTGATCGAATGGGGGGTTTGGTGTTGGAGGATTTTTTGTTTTGTTTTTATGATTGAAGGAAAGCACTAATGCAATGAAATTTTATGTTTTTGAAATGAAAGATTCCTAATGCAATTTTTTGTTTTTTTTTTTTGTTTTTTTGTTTTTTTTGTTTTTTTTTTTTGCAAAAAGTAAAAGAAACGAATCAACTAGGGAAGAAAACAATGCATACTATGACACCTCCTCGACAAAAAGTGATAAGCCTCGATATTGCAACAAGAATGCTGCTACTCCCAAGGCTACCGGCTTTAATTATCAACCCGGGGTTCCTACAAACTTAAGAGGTGTCAGCACTATATGTGCAACATACAATGCATCCTTCCTTTTCTATCATGATGTAACAGAGTACATGTACTGAAATCAAATCCTAAACTAATTGCATAAAATGAAATGCTCGAAATGGAAACCTTAACCTATTGCAAGAAAGAAAGTACAAGGAAAGAAACCTATTCTAATTGCATAAAGTAAATATCATGAAATAAATGTCAATTATTACATTTCAAAGAATTTAGATCCATTAACAGAGTTCATTGGATGTGGCAATCAAGAAAATCATCATTGTATTATCCAATTCATAAATTTGTCCATTAACCCAAATCGTTGAAATGTTTTGCATGGGTAAAGAGGCAAGTCCTAAGTGATCTTTAGTCTTACCTAATCATTAATTTAGAGCCTAGGGGTCTTGATTCAACCCTAAGGAACTATAACCAATCTTATTGAGCAAATCTAAGCAAGTATGTGCATGTTGGAAGGCTACTACAGGGTTCCCTGTAGTACTACTATAGGGTTCCTTGTAGTACTACTATAGGAAACAACAAATTTGCTGTAGGGAGTTATAATTCACCGAATGACCAACCAAATCAAATCCAAATCAGATGGGACAATTTTTTTTATTGAATAGGATGTCTTAGGTCTCCATTCCAAGTGGAATCACTCAAAAAGACCTCTATTAACCCATGCTACAAAATGACATTAAATTACTAGTCTAAAATCTAGAAATTTGAGAACTAGTGAGCTAGTAAATCTATAAAATGCCTAACCTAATCAAGTGAAAATGCAATGGGGTAGTTTTTTTTGTTAACTAGAACATTTTTGTGATATAATTCAAGTGAAATAAACTCAATTAAAGCTCGTTAGCATGCTCTAAAAAATAGTAGAATTTTACTTTTATTTGCCACAAAAGACTTCGAGAAATCTAGATTTGGGAATGAGCAAACTAATCCAAGTATCTCCATGATTACTATGACCTTCCAAAGTTGTTCCAAGGATGAAATGATGTTTTTGATCTTGCAAAATAACTTCAACCATTTAACCCAATCCTACAACAATAAATCATTAGCACTAAATGCAGAAATAGAAAAAAGATAAGAACAAGAGATGCATGTGAATAATAAGTGAAATGAATAAAAGTAAATGATACAAGAGGGTTCTGAGGCTCCTATTATGGACAAGCCCAAGGAAACTCAGATTCTTATGAAGGAGACCAAGATTTAGAAGCTGAACATGTCACCAATCTTCATTATTTCCATCAATACAATTACATGCGTGCAAGAAATGACAATGGAGCTACAAAAATACGAGTTTTGTCCACAAGAAGACTAATAAAAATCCACCCCTAGAGGCAAATTCGACTTGGTACTTATACAAAATTATTAGGAATCATTCCCCATGAAAGGAGGAAGCTTTCCCCACCAAAATCCCTTGATTAGTGGATCTCTTCCCAATATTAGGAATCTGCATTAAATGGCAAGAAACACATCCCTAGATTTTCTCAATCATTGGAGCTCCACAATCTCTGCCATAATTCCAAAATATCTCATTGATTTATTATTTAATCTTGATACTCTTGTAGTAGGGAGCAAGTCCCTAAATTATCTCCTCCTCCAAATCTTCATAATCTACCCAATATTCTCACAAAAATAAATAATAGTAGGCACACATATGCAATTATCCATAAACCTTCCTAATGAACATATTAAATTTAAAAATACATTATCTAATGCAAAAAGAGAGGTTTAATATGTTGAAGGATGGTATATGGGCCTTAATTGATGTCTAATTTAGAGGCCCATCATCAATAAGACAGTTAGATTTGACTAAGTTGATATTTAATCTAGATAGATAGTTCTTATCTGATGAATGAATGTTAGAATTCTTTTTCAATCATTAAAATCCATAAGAAAATAGAGTTTTTTTGTGGGAACCACTTGAGGCAATAAGATTTCACAACATGTTTTTCTACCTATGAAAGTTATTGTAACCTAAGGATTGGGAAGATTGGCTATTGTTTTGCTTTTAAGACTTTATTGTTATTTTAGAATTTGTATTTTGGATTGCAATAGTTGAACCATAAATAATAATTATTTTGCTTATGATATCAAGTTAAAATTTTCATTTTTACACTACAATGGTTTAATTAACATCCATATTTCTTTCAATTATAGTGATTAAATTGGATTTCATTCTTAATTTCAAAGTGTTTAGAGTTTGCATTATTTATTAATCAGTATCTTAGGATGGTACTCGACTAATTATTTCACAGATAGTGAGTGTAGTTCATAAGCTTACAAACTCTGTATTGATATAATTATGTCATAAGTCATGCAAATAATTAAAGTCGACATTCTTGGTGACGTTGGAGGGAAGTGCAACTAGGATTAGTCTTAAATTAATCATTTGATTTGTATATTTATTTATTTTTTAATATAAACATTAAGGACGAGGAGTGAATATTGTAAGACGAGAGGTAAGAACCTACACAGGAAGCTTTCATAAGCCCTCGCCATGCTTATATATGCATATGCTAATTATACATAGAGATGGTAAAGGCCCATTTGTTAGGAAAGAAATTAAAGTGACTAAACCAACCATCCCTCTCCCCCGCCCTCCCACAACTGCCCCAATTTTTTAATATAAACTCCAAGAAATGAGGTGGTATATGGACAATCATTAAGAGAAGGACAAATACAAACAAGTTCATCTAGCAATATATCATGGGATAGTTCTGAGAAGTGGATGAAAGAGATTGGGTTGTGGGAAGATCAAATGGTAGAACCAAAGGGAGAAATCAACATGGAGATTGCGTTAGCAAGAGAAAGAGAAAGGAAGGTTTTAAGAAGACCATGATGAAAGAGGATATAATGTTGGTGTAGCAAGAAAGAGAAGAAGTGGAAGAGGAGAAGGATATGGAGTACAAGAGTAGAAAATGAAGTCACTTTTGGATTTCCTATTTTTGATACACCTACAACTTTTGGTATAGAGGTAAAATTGAGGAATATATTACCATATGTCCTTCCAAATTTTTATGGTGTGTCAACTGAAGACCCTAATTCTTTTTTATTTGAATTTGACATCTTTTGTCACACTTATGGATATATAAATGACACCCATAAACTACATTTATTTCCAGCCATTTTACAACGAGAAACTTTAAAATGGTTTATTGGTGTAGGATAACATACTATAGCATATTGGGATGACGTGTGTAAAATCTTTCTAAAGAAATATCAACATTATTGTATACCTAGGGACTCCAAAGAATATATATTTAGGATGTCTCAACAAGAAGATGGAAATTTAGAGGATTATTTAGAAAGGTTAATTGTAATCTACAAAAATCCAAAGAGAGTGCATTGAATGCAACTACCATTCAAACAAAATTCTTAAAAGGCGTCATAAATGAATATATGGATATGCTTAATCTTATGGGAGTAAGTGACATTTCATATCTACCTTTTAATCAAATCTCTGAATTGTATAGAAAGTATTCCATGGGAAGAGCTAAAGTTGGCATCGGACAAAGAGACACGCTTTCAAAATCACCAAGTTAGGCAGAGGAAGTGTGACAAGAGTGGAATTAGGAAATATATTAGAGAACTTAAAATTTATCTCTTGACTACACTTGGCTCACAGATAGATATAAATAAAGTCAAGAAGGTACAAGATAAAAAGAAATGAACAATTCTCAAACTTTTGTCATAAATGTAGGAAAAAACATTCTTTAAGATATTGTCCAATATATATCATTCAACTTTGTGGCATCTATGCAAAAATCATTTAGTAGAGAATTGTCCAACATTGCTAGCGTTAAAAGAAACTTACAACATAGAAAATGAAGTGATGGAATATTTATAATCAGTTGCACATAGAAGGCCTTGGAAGCCTCAAACAATAGGTATGACTCAAGATTCTACTCAACAATTTTATCAATATTATAATTCAATTCATGTACAAAATACTTGGAATTCTCCTACGCCCTTGCACACATGGCTTCTATAGTAGGCCCAAAACCAACCTTATCAACAAGGTTGAGGAGGACCTACTTGTGGACACTAGCTTCCTAATAATCATCAAGCATAATATCATTCCCCTTTCTACAACAATAATCTCTCTTTCAACAATCATTCAAACAAGAAGCTTTCCTTCAGCCATATCAACAACAATAATATCCTCAATATCAACAATTTCCCTTTGCTCAATATTCTCAATGTATGCAACCAGTGTATATTACACCTCAACATCAACAAATAACCCAACCTTAGCAACTGCAACTTCCTTCTAACCAACCACCCCATACCTGCCCAACAACTAGCTCAACGAGTGGCAAATCCTAACAATAAAGTAGATAAACCTATTTATAATAATGATGTAGAGACTTTTTCTACTTATTCAATTGTTTTTGTACAAGACATTCACGTAAGGTATATAAATTAAATTAATTCAAAAGGAATCCCTAGTGATCAAAGAAGAAGAAGAAGATGATGAGATTCCTAATAAAGCTAGCACAACAATCACACATAAGTTTGAATAAGATCAATCTCAGGTTACCAAATCACCTCCTTTTTTGGATAGATTGATTTTGAAAAAATCAATGAAACCTCCTAAACATGGTTTCTTAGATGAATAAAGTATATTTTTGTTAAAATTCCTTTATTACAAGTTATAAAAGATATTCCAATTTGTGTCTTAAGATATCGGGATAGTACAAGTTATTAAAAAATTAGCTAGTCTTATATCAACAAAGATCACAACAAAAAAGTATGTTGATCCATATGCACCACAATTTTGATCAACAATCATCTTATTCTTAATATTTTAATTGACCTAGGTATAACTATGAATGTAACAACTATGGAAAGAATGCAAAATTTGAAGTTAATAAATCTTCAACCTGCACCCACAATACTAGAATTAGCAAATAGATCTATAATAAAACCTTAGGGTGTAAAAGATTATATTATCTTATCTTGGATTCTTGGGAATATCCCATAGACTGTAATTCAACAACCTACAGCTAGTTTAGGAGGACTTCCCATAATCCTTGGAAGAGCTTGTCTAGTCACAATTAATGCTCTCAATAGTTGCAAATAATGAAATATGACAATTTCAAAAGGAAATTAAAGCAAGCAAGTTACACTCTATCTCCCTTGTCAAATCCCTAAATGAATTTGAAAAAATATCATGGTTTCAAGAGACAGACTTGAAATAATAAGCTGTTCAACCTCTTTTATCTATTGCTTAAACTATATTTTTTAAAGTAGAAATTGATGAAACTCTAGTTAATCAGTTTATTTCCAATCCAGAATATGTTAAACAATTGGAATCTTCTCAGCAAATTTCCATTAATCATTCGTTACAATTTTTTTTTCAAGAAAGTTGTACGATAAATTTTTTGCACTATCTTTTGTGTAAACTTGATGTCAGATTCTTGTAGAAAAAATATTGAAAAAGTCTCATGAAGAACAATTAGTTCAATTTTTACAAAAATATTATAAATCATTTGCCTAGATTTATATAAATATGAAAGATATCCATCCAAATACTTGTACACATCATGCTTATACAAAGGATAATGTGAGACCTATTAGATAAAAACATAGAAGAATGAACCCAATGTTAAAGTAGATAGTAAAAAAAACTTCAAAATTTATTAAACTTAGACTTTATCTATCCTATCTTAGATAGCCAATGGGTTTCTCCTTTGGTCGTAGTCCCTGACAAGAATGGGAAATAGTGAATATGTGTTGATTATTAGGAACCGAAAAAAGAAACTCTAAAGATCACATCCCTTTACCTTTCATTGACCAAGTCTTGTACACGTTAGTAGGAAAGAAATACTTTCTTGCAATCAATAGCTATATCTAGAAGAGAAATGCTTTAGAATACTAGGACAATACAACTTTTACTTTCACTTGCTAAATTTCATAGAGTAGTCATAGATATTTTATACAATTTAATACATGAAGATGTAGAAGTCTACATGAAGGATTTCTAGTATAGATATTATTTTGAACAAGCTTTAGTTAATCTACAAAAAGTTTTAATAAAATGCTTAGAGAAAAAATTAACACTTAGCAATGAAAAATGCTTTATGTTGTTAATTGAGGTAATTGTACTAGATCATCATGTGTGTATTGCAGGGATAAAGTCAAATCCAACTAAGATAGAAGTAATTATCAAATTACCAATTCCATCAATGTAGTGATATATTAGAAGTTTCTTGGGTTATACAGGCTATTGTAAGAGATTTATAGAAAATTTTAGTTAAATAGCTCTTCCAATGTTTAAATTACTTGTAAAATATGACTACAGCAAAACAGGAAAATAATGCAAAAAATAGCGTTGTAATTTAGTGTTTTTTTATTCACAAATTGGACACCTTTACCGATGCAAAAATGGGCGCAACTAGGTATGTTTATCATAGCACCAGATCTTGCATTGTCAATTGCTCCAAAGCTAGTATCGTAAATAGCACCTAGAATAGTGCCAGAAATAGCTCCATAAATGACACCCTAAATAACGCCCAAAATATTGCCTGGAGTTACACTAGAAATAATGTCGTGAGTAATACCAAGAATAATGTCATAAATAACACCTGGAATTGCATTGTAAAGAGTGCCATGAATAAAGCCGGGAATAGCACCATTTTAATGCAGGAAATAATGCCAGGATTTCCTTCCAATTTGGCTCCGAGTTTGGCTTCCAGTTTAACGTCCAATTTTCTTTTCGTTTTGCTTCTAACATGGCTTCCAATTTTGCTTCTAGTGTGGATTCCAGTTTTTCTTCTGGTGTGGCTTCCAATTTTGCTTCTTGTTTTGTTTCCAGTGTTTCTTCTGGTGTGGCTTCCAATTTTGCTTCTTGTTTTGCTTCCAATTTTGCTTACAGTGTGGCTTCCAATTTTTCTTCCATTTTTGCTTCTAGTGTGGCTTCCAATTTTGCTACTAGTTTTGCTTCTAGTGTGGCTTCCAATTTTGGTTACATTTTGGCTTCTAGTGTGGCTTCCAATTTAGCTTCCATTGTTGCTTTTTTTTTTTTTTTTTTTTCTTTCCAAGGGTGAGACATAGTGCCAGGTGTAACGCTAGGAGATATGTTCAATTTAGCTTCCAGTTTTGCTTCTAGTGTGGCTTCCAATTTTGCTTCCAAGAAATGATTATTGTTTTGCATATAGTTAAGTTAATATGTTTTATTTCAATTTAATTAGTTAAATATATCATTTATTTTAAATAAGTTATATGATTATGCGTCATATGAATGCATTTGAAATATTTTATAGGATAATATTTATAAAGAAATTTTAGGGAAACAAACATCCATACAAATTAACAACATCATTACACATATAAAATTTCCATCAAAATAGAATCTACAACATCCAGTATATATAAAATAACAAGATAATGATTGTAACATGATGATCATCTATAATTAAAACAAGTGAGTCAAATATCTATAATTTAAGTGAATTTGACAACATCCATCATGAGCCGTAAATTAAATCCATCTACCTAATAAATATGCATCCAAATCATCAAACACTTTCAACATATAAAAATTGACAAGTCAATATTTATAAGGTCATCATCATATATAACTAAAACAAGTGAAATTCACATATACTAGTAGATCAATAACATGTGAAAATGATCTATGGGGGGAGGCAAGAGCCAGAGGTTATCTTTTGCCTCGATGGAAAAGTTGAAAAAAAGTTTGCATGGGGTTTGGGATTCGCCTCAAATAATCAAGCAAAAGAATTAGGGCTATGGCAAGGGATCAAGCTAGCAACATCTGAAGGAATCCTTCAATTAAGTGTCTTTGGAGACTCTTTCATTATAATTCAAAAATGTATCAAATTGAATCATTACAAGGACCCAAATACAAGACCAACTCTACAAAGAATCCAATTGATCATGGATAAATTTGAAAATTTGGAGTTCTATCATATCAAGAGAGAGAACAACAATTTGGTAGATGATCAAGACAACAAAGGTGTCAATTTGGTTCAAGGTGAGTTGATGGAGGAGGGCGACAGAACAACTATATGTCACATACCATGATTGCTCATAACCTGAGGATCTTGAGATGCTTAAGGGTAATTAAGGAGGATAATTTGACTAATAGGTTGCATAAATTTGGTAGTCATTTCATGGTACAAAATCTCGTCGGTGATCATTCCAGTAGAATAACGGGCCATTCATCCAACAAATGGTTAAACACGAGGATTAATGTTAAGCATGTATATAGGTCAGATATCGACGTAAAATAATTAAGAAAGGTTAGGAGAGAAGGATTTGATATTTCTGTGGCCGAGGAAAAACGTCTGCATTCGACCATGTGTCCTTATGGCCTAGACCAAGAAGCAATGAATTCACAATTGTTTGCAGGGTGTGCAATGAATGCAAACAACATTAAAATCGAAGGGATTCCCCCCACCATCATTTTGGAGTTAAGTTTGGATATAAGAGGATGGTTGAGTAGAATTCATGCTCAATGGATCTCCATACATTCTTTACGAGCCAAAGAGATGGCCTCCTCATTAGGAAATGGTACTGGTGGCTCCCTAGATGAGATTGATCGGGTGTTCAAGTAGGAAATCAAGGAGATGATATCTAGAATAGGTGGGAAATTAATTTATGAGGCTCATTCTCATTCACCCTAGTAATTGGTCAATTGGAAATTCTAAAAAAAAGATGTTGAAATTGTGCAAGCGACAATGGAGGTAATCTTATTCGAGATAGAAAATCTTGCCTATAAGGTGAAATATGAGGTCAAGGTGGAGATTGTAGTTGTTTCAGTGCTAAAATAAATATTTGGTCTTAGTGACAACGATGAACATGATATGGTGATTGGTGAGGGAGGGGCTCTCCCTTCGATGTTTCCCGGTCAACAAGAGTTGCAGCAGGAGCAAGGGAAATAAGGAGCAGCATAACCATTCCAGGAGGAGGAAGTGAATAAGGCTGCTATGGAGGAACTCAGTTAGAACAATGTGGAGGGAACCATGTAGTTAAATTCATAGTAATAGGTAGATTATGTTAGGTAGGTATGTAAGTATTAATGGGGTATTTTGGAGAAATTACAGGAAGAATGATGTAGAAAATCTAGAAAAAAACATTACTACATACCCAAATATACTGGTCAAAGAAATTTTGGAGGACTCTAGAAATTTTGATGCTTTTGAATGTAATGGAACTAGCCATATTCCAGTTTGATTAATAGAAATCTACTCATTAATTTAAAAAAATAAAATAGCATGTGAAAATGACACATGTCTAATAGTAGACGTAAGTAAAAATGATACATCATGTACAAATTATATAAATAAAAATAAGACAAAATGATACAAGTCAATATGATACATCATGTCCAAATGATATAAATCAAAATGATACATGTCAAAAAAATACAAATCAATAATATGGTACAAGAGGTTGTGAAAATGATACATATGATGGTAACCATGAAAATCAACATCATAACAATATATAAAAAATGATCCATGATGCATTCTATATGATCACGAATGTCACTAGTTGCTACCAACAACTGCCTCATGATCATCATCACCATTGTGATCACGATCATGATCATGATCATCATCTTCTATATCAACATTGGTCTCGTTGTCATATGTATTTGTGTCATGATGAGCATCATCTGCCATCTCAACATCGGACCCAACGTGATCTAGATCTATATGATAAGGATAATTTGAATATTTTGAAAGATCCTTGTTATGCAAAAAAACATTTAGAATGAAAAGTTATTATTTATTTCATGTAAGAATCAATTTTTCTATTATATATATAGTATTAAATATATGAAATGCAACAATAATCATATTCCATCATATCAAAGTGCACATACGATAATAAATTTTCAAATAAGTTTAAACTAAGATGTTGTAACAACGGGTGTTGTAACAACAAACCATTTCATCTTGCTTAGAACTTGAAAGTGGGTAGCCAAAGAGGTATTTCTACCACCAAACACTACGCTAGCACTTGGGGGATAAAAAAAACAAATTTAGTAGCACAAACATAGGTAGAAGCAGAGATGTTGTAAGAGTAGATGGTGTAACAATAGATGCCATAACAACATGTCGATATTAAATATGCTGAAAATTTTGTAACAGTTGATGTTGTAACACCCATTACTATTGAAAATGTTGAAATTGTTGTAAAAGCTTATGCTATAACAACTGTGACTATTGAAACTACTGAAAAAGTGACCAGTATAACAGATGTTGTAACAACAGATGCTATAACAATGAATGTTGTAACAATAGATGTTGTAAAAATAGAGGAGGTAGAAATCCATTTCATCTTGCTTTTCAAAGCTTGAAAGTGGGCAGCCAGAGACATGTTTCTGCCACCCAACACTACACTAGCACTTGGGGGATCAAGAAACAAATTGAGAAGCACAAACATAGATAACAATATATTGAGAAGCAACTGTTGTAACAACTGATGTTATAATAGTAGATGTTGTAACAACAAGCCATTTCATTTTGCTTTTCAAAGCTTGAAAGTGGGCAGCTAAAGAGGTGTTTTTGTTACTCAAAACTACATTAACACTTGGGGGATCAAGAAAACAAATTGAGAGGCACAAACATAGTAACAACATATGAGAAGCAGATGTTGTAACAACAAATTCCATAACAACATGTCAATGTTAATGTAATAACCCCTGGTTGATTTCCTCTGTAAATAAATAAAATAATAACCAAGGTCACGAGACACATATTCAAGCTAAATGTTGGACAAAAGCATAATGACGGGGATCACTTGTGTTTAATAAATGGCTATGGAAATTGGAAAAGGAATTGGCAAAGGCGAAGTGGCATTAATTGGCGTTTATTTATGAAAAAAATGGAAAATGGGAGAAAAGGAAGGCGAAAGGTCACAAAATTACATGTGAGGAAAATTCAAGGATAAATAGAGGAAAATGAAGAAAATAGAGGCCTCAATGTTAAAAAGGCTTATGAGGATTAGTTCATAGTTTTGGTTAGTGTGAAAGGTTTTGTCAGTTAATTTTTGGAGCTCTCTATTTATTCTCTCTCTCATACTCTTGCACACTTGGAGAAATATTGGAACATTGTTGAAGCATGCTTGGAGCACTCTAGTTTTCATTGGATTTGGAGAAAGAAGGCAAAGGAAAAGCAGGAAAGAACAAGGGGATAACAAGATCAACAACTACAATGAGATTTCCTTGCAGGTATTGAGTTATATGTATGTTTTCCTTGCTATTTTTGGCATGCATGGTATATGCATGTGTTTATTTGGTTATGATCTATCATTGGCATGGAGGTTTTCCTTGATTAACAATGTTTTTTGCTAGCCTTGCCATTTCCTAGATATCCATAGTGTTGTCAGTTTTCCACTTGTTGTTATTATTGGTTCTCAAGTTCCTTATGGTTGTGGGTTGAGTTACTGGTTCCTGGAGTCGTTGGTTCGAACAAACGCTTTGGAGCCCTGTAACAACTTAGGTTGAGTTACTAGCCTTGTAGCTTTGGTTAGACAAACTATCTAGAGCCCTTGATGGGTTGAGTTACTAGTCCTGGAGCCTTGGTTGGACAAGCACTCAGGAGCCCTGGAAAGTTGTGGGTTAAATTATTAGTTCTTGGAGCCATGGTTGGGACATACGCTTTGGAGCCCTGGACAACTTGGGTAGAGACCGATCTGGTTGGCATTAATGATGTTCGACCATGAGGTGCAATCATTGGTTGAGGGTTGAGATGGTTTGGCCTCAGGGAGCCCTAGTATGGTGTTGTTTGGTTTATTCCATGAGATCCCACATTCACACTTGGAATATGGCGCAGGAGTGATTGGTTGAAGACAGATTTGGTTCAGCCTAATCTATGGTCGGGTGGTACGTGGAAGTCCTTGACCTGGTTGGATTTTGCATATGTTAATAAGATCTATTTTCCTCATGTATTTCCCAAAGTAATTGTACTTGTAATTATGTGGATTTTATGGTTGTTTTATCATGGTGTATATGTTGTTCACTTGTTGGTTATACACTCGTTATATGATGTATATTGGCTATGGCTCTTGATGTGTTTTTATTTGTTAATGAATGGTTAATGAATGCATGAGCTAACAGATGTTATTGCAGCTATTATGAGAGGGCATTTAACCTTCCTAATGATTCTCAGATAAGTATCAAACATCTATGTTTAAATATTTCTTCATGACCTATAAATTACATGTCCTCAACATGTTTGACAAAATGACTGTCATGGTTAGGCCTAGTTAGGTCAAGTCCTTGATCAAATTTTGTATGAATAGCTTTGTCTTGATGCCATTATTGATTATGAGAAGTTACAGGAAGTTTTTGGTAGTGGTCTAGAGGCCGACCTGAAATCTAGGCTCAGATCTTGAGACCGGGTGCTCCTAACTAAGAAATTTGGGTTGCAACCTCATGGATGGAGGCTTGTGCATGCAGCTGGAGGCTTCTGATTGCATGGATGGCTTGTTGTGTGAGCTTTTGGGGGCCTAGGTTAGATAAAAGGGTGTCTAACTCAGGTTTTGGCCACCTGTGGTGGTTACTCAGCTTTCGAGTGACCTGTAGTCCGTCTAGAATGTTATGAGATATTAGTTTGTCTTCTATGGTCGACCCCACTTCCTTAACAGATCCGAGGAGGTCAGTTCATGTCATAGTAGGTCTTCCTCTCATGTTTATCTTAGCAGGTGTGGTGAAACTAGGTAAAATTAGGAGGGGGGTGATACAGAATGGTATCAGAGCAGGGTGCGCTCTATTTGGGGTAATATTTGATACCACATAAAGGTATCAAAGCTCCCAGGTTCAAACACTTAGACTCGATGGGAGAAATTTGTTGGTCTTGTATGCATGTCAGTTTTTTATGTTTTGTTATGCATGCATTGTGATGGTCATTGTTGCAGTTGTGTCATCATGTAGAGATTGACGATGTTGATGTTGACATGATTGATATATGGATTTCATTATATATATATATATATATATATATATATATATATATAATATATATATATATATATATATATATATATATATATATATATATATATATATATATATAATGAAATCCATATATCAATCATGTCAACATCAACATCGTCAATCTCTACATGATGACACAACTGCGATATATACATATGTTGTGCTAATCCAAAATTATCTTGCAGATGAGATAGCCTCCCCTGAATTCATTGAGGTACGTTTGATCATGTTCATATTTGATTATTTAACATGGTATGCCTACAAGAAGTAGAGGATCAAATATGAAAGGCAAAATGGTTGACTACAATTCACGTGATTTTACCTACCACTGACATAGTAGACACATTGAGAAGTTTGAAAGTAGATATCAAAAGTTGTAAGGCTAATAATGACAAAATAATTTAGTCACAGGAAAGGCTTGCCAGGGCATAGGAAAAACAAGTAGAGGTTAAAGCAATTGTCCTTCAGATTTTTTCATATTTGCAGAGAAGGGATTGACTAGATCAATCATAGATAGGAGGAAAGGACCAATGGGGCATATGGTAGCAGGTCTCAGTCGAGATATAGGTTTGGCATGGATGATACAATTATATATGGTAGGTTCTTGGATACACTTGACAGGAGGGGTAATGACCGTGGACTCTATTCTAGTTCTGGATTATAAAGACAACATCGTCATCACCATCACCATTCGTATAGGAGGAGTGAGAAGCAATACTTCCCAGAGGAATTCGAGAAAGAAAAGACTCCTACATTTGATGGAGGAAAGAAGTCACAAGATGCAATATCTTGGTTGCTTGGGATGAATAAGTTCTTTAGATTGCATGATCACTCAGAGAATATGAAGGCTAATATAACTACTTTTAGTCTTAAAGGGAAAGTAGACATTTGGTGGGAAGATGTCAAGAATGTCAGAGGCATTCGAGAAGAGGAGTTAACTTGGAGTGAGTTTGAGAGAGTTTTAAGGAAGAAGTATTTATCTGAGAGATACTATGACGATAGGGCAAAGGAGTTGTATTATTTGAAGATGGGATCTATGATCGATGAAGACTATACTAATATATTCTTAGAGTTGTTGAGATATTTTCCTTATCTTAAGGAGGAGAAGGCCAAGATTCAGAGACTCACCAGTGGGTTGTCAGTGTCATTCAAGGATAATATTGAGTTTGATGAGCCTAGATCACTAGAGGAAGCCATCAAGAAGTTGAAACATTGTTATGAGCAATCAAAGCATAAGACTGAGTCTAGGAAGGATTAGAAAGGTAATGACAGGAATAAGGGAAAGTGGGATAATAAGCAAGGAAGACCACAAGATATAGGCAATAAAGAGAATGCAACACCACATAAGAAGTTCAATGCAATTGACAAAGGATAGGGATTTCAGTTTGAGTAGCAGAACAAGGGTGATGACAGGAAACCTTTACAGTGTTGGACTTGTGATAAGGATTATCGCAGGAGAGATTGTTCACAACATCATAGTGGGAAACGACGGATCTATAGTGATTAGGAGGCATAGATAGTGGGGGATGTTGGATAGAGTATTCCTTAGATTTATGTAGCGTTGGATAATAGGCATATTTATCATCAAGCATCTATTATCGAGATGGAAGGTAAGCTTTGTGATCAAGTTGTTTCTATTTTGATTGATCTTGGATCTAACTATATTTATATCAATCCTGACGTGGTGGATAAGTGTGGTTTGAATAAAGAAGTGCATGTAAAGTCTTGGTTAGTGCAGTTGGATACAGGTACAAAGAAAAGAGCTCATCATTGGGTAAGAGTTTATGCATTTGATTTGAATGGTATGTCTACATCATCACATCTAAATGTGCTTCTGTTGGGATCGTGCAATATGCTATTGGGCATGGATTGTTTGTATCTTCATAGGACTAAGGTGGATTGTTATGAAAATCCTATTGAGTGCTTGGATGACAATGGAGAATAAGAATCTTGCAAGGTAAGAAGAAGGTGACATCAATCAAAATGGTTACAACTATGCAGGTAGATCACAGTCATAGGAAATGATGTGTGATGTTTGCGGTTCATATTTCCAGTGATAAAGGTAAGGATGTCGAGGATGCTGAGGTATTGAAGAGGTATCTAGTTTTATATAATTTTCAAGATGTGTTTTTAGCATAGATTTCAAATTTACCGCCTCATAGGGAAGTGAGATTTTCTATTGAGTTGATGTCGAGGGTAGCACCAGGATCAAAGGGATTGTACAGGATAAGCAGTCTGGAGTTAGTGGAACTGAATTTGCAGTTGAAGGAAATGCTTGACAAGGGATACATTAAGCCAAGTGTGTCACCTTGGGGTGCACCAATGTTGTTTATGAAGAAGAAATATGGTACTCTCATGTTGTGTATTGATTATAGGGAGTTGAACAAGGTGATGATCAAGAACATGTACCCTTTTTCGTGGATTGACGACTTATTTGATTAGATTAAAGGAGCAGTGGTGTTCTTGAAGATTGATTTGAGATCAGGATATCATCAGGTACGCATCAAAGAAGAGGACCTCTACAAGACTAGTTTCCAGACTAGGTATGGGCATTATTAGTTTGTAGTAGTTCCTTTTGGTTTGACTAATGCTCCACCTACTTTCAAGTGTTTGATGAATAGTGTGTTGTGCCCTTATCTAGACAAGTTTGCGATTGTATTAATTGATGATATATTGATATATTATAAGAATGAGGAAGAACATATCGAACACTTAGCAACAATGTTATGTCTGTTGAGAGAGCATCAATTGTATGCAAAGCTTAGTAAATGTAGTTTCTTTCAGACAAAGGTTCATTACTTGGGGCATGTTGTTTCCAAGGAAGGCATAGTAGTGGACTTGGAAAAGATTAGAGTTATCATAGAGTGGGAAAATCCTAGGAATGTTGATGAGGTCAGATCATTCATGGAGCTAGCATGTTACTATAGGCGGTTCATCATGAACTTCTCATGGATTTCCTATCCTATTACATCTTTGCAGCAAAAAGGAAAGAAATTTGAATGTGCGGCTAGTTCTGAGCAGTTGAAGTATTTGCTTACAAAAGCTCTAGTTCTAAATATTACAGATCCATATAAAGAGTTTGTGGTGTGTATAGATGATTTTAAGAGAGAACTTGGTGGATTTCTAATGCAGGAAGGATAACTAGTATGTTACGAATCAAGGAAATTGAATGAGCATGAGCAAAACTATGTGATGCATAATCTTGAGTTGGAAGTGGTCATTCATGCATTGAAGATGTGGAAGCACTATCTTCTTGGTAGGAGTTCCATTTTTATGAGTGATCACAGTGGATTGAGATACTTATTAGACCAACCTAATTTGCATGCCAGGAAAGCTAGGTGGCTGGCTATGATCAATGAGTTTGACTTAAAGATCATGTACATTAAGGGTAAAGAGAATAGGGTTGTAGATGCTCTTAGCAGGAGAGTACGGGTAAATCACATAACAGTTATGAGTTCATATAGGATAGATTTATAGGATCAGACCTTGCAGGTAGGATAACAGGATGGTATGAACCAACAACTTAAGCACATGTTACATTAGCAGGGTATGGAAAACAAGATATGGAGTATCATCTCGAGGCAGATGGTTTGGTTATATTTAGGGATAATATCTATGTGTTAGACAACAATGAGCTCAAGAAGCTTATCTTGTGGGAATTTCATGCTAATCCATATTTAGGTCATTGGATATTAGAAGACATTGACAATGGTTAAGAAGTTCTACCATTGGCTGAACCTGAAGAAGAAGGTGGCAAAGTTTGTGGTAAGATGTTTGGATTATCAACAGGTAAAAGCAAAGTGTAAGCATTTAGGTGGTTTATTGCAGCCGATTCCAATTCCAGAGTGGGAATGGGAGGTCATTTCTATTATCACCTACATTGAACTCAGGCTGAAGGGAGGCAATGCCAGGGTAACCACAAACCAAGCTTAGCCAAGTAGCTAGCCCTACTAGGCCAGGAGAGGGATCTCTCCATAAGGATCTCAGTCAAGATGAATGAATCAGGTAAAGGATTTTAGGTTAGGTATAGTAGCACGAAATTTTTGATTGGATTTTGTAGGAGTTTTTCCGGATCAGGAGGAGCTGAGCAGTTTAGGTTTGGGAAATTAGGTTAGAAATGGAGGGTGTTCTATGGGGCAAGGTAGGCATAGGCTTTAGCACTCTAGGGCTTGATGAGGTGAGATGTTTAAGACTGGTGAGAAGCTAAGAAGGGCATGTGAAAACCATGGATCCTTCTTGGCCTGCGGAAAACATGAAATTTGAATGGTTTCCCAGGGCAGAGCACTGATGCAATGAATTCTGCTTATCAAACTTGAAAACATTCAACTAGAAGCAATGAAATAATTGATGGCATACATAAAACACATTAGCATATAAGCACAATAGAAGAAACTGTACTAAAACTCCATAGCATAGGGATCCCATTAAAATAGCTGCAATTCCTATTAATCTCCTGCCAAATTGGTTACCAAGGTGTACAATCAAGCTCTGAGCATCCACACTGAGTCCAACCAAAAAAATGTCTGAGAAAATACATAATATAGCCCTCAAAACAACTAATCCTAGCCTAGGGGTCGAATCCATGACAGAAGGAGTAGTTGCACAAAAGACTGAACTGAAAGCTAAAGACTAGGGTGGTCAAACTGACTCATCCCTAATATGAAGCAAACTGATTCATCCCTAATATGAAGCAAACTGATTCATTACATGCCACTTAAGTCATTCATCTGCTGTATCTGCCATAGGTAACAAAAAACCACTTTAATTACATCATCATTATGAATTACATCAGTGAAAACATCAAAATCCCACAGGTGAAAAGTATTTTTTGAGAGAAACAGTGAAAAATATGGTTGCTTGTCAAGTGTGCAACGCCAGTGTCAAACGTGTAGCACCTGAAGGAAGTGCGTAACTCCATGTTCAAACCCACTTTTGACTACCTTCTCGATATCCAAATTTAGCCCAGGATAGCTCCTTGGAAAGCTTATCTTATCTAGTTTCCAGATCTATCTTTAGTTTTCAAAATGAACTTGATTTGACCCTCCAAAAATGGATTCTCCCAAGATTGGTCAAATGCGCAGTGCTTGGTCCAAAAATGAGGCAGAAATGTGATTTTTTGCTAGTTTTTTGCCTTTTCCACCAACCAGTTTTGCCTGCCAAGGCTGGAAACATGGTTTTCCTGACTGTGTTGGGCCTTCTAAATCCAATGGTGGTGGCCATTCCTCCAACAAGTGCCTCCAAAAAGTGTGTAGCACCTAGGGCGATGCGCTTTTGACCAAGCCGTTGTTATAAAATTGCCTCAAAAAACACAAAAAAAAGACAATATTTGCTAAAATGTGCCAAGAGTCTTCAAAATTGGTGAAGGAGCTGATGTTTAGTGTATTTAAGCATGGAGTGAAGCCTCTGCAAGTGTGTCAAGTGTTTCCTTTTTACATTTCTTCAATAACTACTCCAAGTGATCATTGATGGCCTGAAGCCAACCTTCCTTGTCTTCTTTGATCATATGATCATCAAGCATAGCTTTATCAACTATCTCTCTTTGCCTTTGCCCTTTAAGTTCCAAGGATTTTTTCAAACCTGTAGTTCTAGGTCTGCCTCACTGTATGGTCTGTTTTCTTCTTCCGCCATGGTTTTTTAATCTCAAACCCTAGGGAGGTATTAGGTTGTTGGAATTTATGTAACAGAGGAGGGGATAGGGAGTATTAATATGATGGATATGAGGGTTGGGGTCTGGGAGCCTAGGTAATTGTAGCACCTAGGGTTTAGGGTTTTGGGAGAAAGGTTTAGAGAGTGTTGGTTGTAAAGTTTTAGGGAGAGGGAAGGAAGGTATAGGGGAGTATATGAAAGGGATTGTGAATACAAATATAGTGTTGGGGAATCTAGGGTTTAGATGTGAAATTAAACCAAATCTTCAATAAAACCTTTCAAACAATTAGAAATTGATTTGAGGAGGAAAAGGCACATCCCTTAGCTGCTACTTACTTGTCTTGAGGTTGAAAGCACTTTAGTAGAGCTGAGGAGGCAGTTTTAGCTCTCCTGGACAAACGTACACGCCTTAAGGAAACATGCAGCGCCGAATTAAAATCAGCTTTTGAGTGCCTTCCCGATGTCCAAATTGAGTGTGGGATAGCTCGTTGGAAATATTGTTGAGTCTACTTTATATAAAATCTTGAATTTTTCAATTTGGAGTTCATTTTCCCTATCAAAAGCTCAATCTCCCAAGATTGGTCAAAATATGTAGAATGAGGCTGCCAAAATGCAGAGTGTTGTTGTAGTCAACTTTTGGAGGTTTTCCTCAACTCCAAATTCAACTCATGATATCTCATTGGAAATCTCTCTGTGTCTAGTTATCATTTGATGCATCAAGAAAGTCATTTGGTCACTACATCTAGGAGAAATATTGATTTTCCCAATGTCACTCCAGAAGTGCAACAACTCTCCTGAGGCAAATGATGTTTTGAACATTTCTCCCAAACCATGTGACCTATGTAAAAAATGAAGGAGGTTTTTCTTCTTGAGTCTATTATGGACAAAAAATTATATTACTTTTGTCAAATGCATATTTTCTTGCTCAGGAACATCATTTGAATAAAACCTATCCCGATGTGTGGAACAAGGGATTTGTAGAAATGAAGGGAAATGAAGGGGCTGAGGGGCTTCTAATTTCTTGAGAGAATTTTGGAAAGTAGGGAGGGATGTTAGGAAAGTGGAATTTCAAATATTGAGTGAGGGGAAGGGGTCCAAAAGGGAAAAATACAGGCCTAACCTAGAAAAGTGTCAAATTGTAGCAATAGGCTAGGGTTTGTGGGAAAATGATGAATTTAAGGGATATCAGCGATGGAAAGTGTTTAAGAAGGTATTTTAAGGGTAGGGGAAGGTGTATGAGCATCAAGATACAAGTTTTGTTGATGATTTGACCATCCAAGGAAAATTACCTTCAAAACCCTAGGAGAGGGAAATGAGCCTTACCTAAGTACAACTGAAGCACGAACAAGGTGTAAAATGACCCATTATAACTTGAAATAATGATGAAAACTCTTTGAATGATGGTACACTTAGTCGAATGGTGACATGGACCAATACTTGAAAGACTTTGGAAGGACTGAAAACAATCCTATTCCTAATACCTAGTGACCAAATTTTACTTGAAGACTCATTGAAATGACAAAAATTTGACTTTGACACCCCAAGACCACTTTGTAAGAGCATGTTTGATCACTGGTGGAAGGCTGCCAAGACTGACACTAAAATTGGCTCCATTGGGGATGGTAGGTCCTTGGAGTTGTTAATAACACCGTAGACCAAGTAGCCTTATCCATTGGGCATGGAGTAAAAAAAAATTCAATCTGAAATACATGACTGAATACTGATGACTTAAAGACACAAACTGACTTTTACTCAACTAAAAACTGACTCAATACTAAAACAAAACTAACAAACTGAAAAAGACGGTTGAAATGGAGCTTAATCAATAAAACCTACTCTAACTGTTCCATTCATCACCTGATCAAGTGAAATGAAACAACCAATACAACCAAGTAAGCATTCTGGCTGCTGTTTGAATTCTCCGCAAGTGCTTGTTTATGAGAAAGAAGAGAGAACTATTGAAATGCAACTCCCATGAAAACTTATAAACAGATCCACATTTTCCTAGATTGAATAAAATGGATTCTCTATCTGACTCCTAAAATACTGCATCAGGATCTTGAAATTCATGTGCACTAGGACTTAGCTCATCCACTGGATTACTTTGCTTCTCTTGATATCATGAATGCAAACTTTTATCTGATCTTTGTGATGAGACTCCTGCTGAAATGACAAAGAAACTGGCTGCCGAATCAAGTTTGTATCAATACATTTTTCAAGCTCAAAGTTAGCTAATGGAGAAGGACTTTGATTAAAGAGATCATCCAACACATCAGCTATTGGATCATGAAAAACTTGAAAAGACTGTTGCAACCCATTTTCTATTGGTTCCAATGAGATTGCATGATTTTCTACAGGGTACTCATTTGAAGATATACTATGCAAAATTTACTTCAAAAACTGAAATGATTCAAAACATAATGGTATGGAATCATCTTGCATCATTTGATCATATATTCTAGCTTCCAAGTCTTCATCTTAAACCTAACATTCAATGGCATTCGGGGGCTGAAAATCTAGATATGAGAATTCTTGAACAAGGATTTCATTGCCCTCCAGATGGTCGAGATCAAAACGCATTGACAATTGATTTCTGATTGCACGAAAGTTGTCTCTGATGAAATGAAACGAAGTAAAACAAAGAGGCAAATATCCTTCACTTACTTCAAAATTTGTTGCACTTTCCTCCTTGCTTCCATAGTTGATATGCATCGACTGATCACTGAGCTGTTGAAAGTGAACTTCCTCCTTCCACAAACCAACTGTTGTTTTGTCTGCAAGACTAGCTTCTGTTTGGAGAACATAAGCATCATCATACTGATCAAACTTAGGGAAATCATCAGTATAAAACACATCATCAAGCATACATGTCAGATCAACAGATCTCTTTTCTACAAGGTGATCTATAAAACAATCATTATCAGATCTATGACTACTGGGATAAGAAATAAAATGTTTTGATCAGCCACTTGTTCTTCTTCAATCAACGAGCCATGGTCTTGAACATCATACTCATTCCTTGTGGTGATATTTTGCATCATCTCTTCCACTGCACTTACCAAAATGTCGAGCTTTAAATCTAAATATGTCGATTCCTCTGGATCTATGTTCTTCCTCACTTCTTCCTTCAACTTTTCCCTTCTGATCAGCAAATTAGCCTCTACATCTACTGCACTATTCTGCATCTCTTCAAGTGTTGCAAGGTTCCTTTCTCTCAGCTAAAACTCCATTTCTAGATCAAAAGCTTCTGGGTAGTGTAAGAGAGATGATCCAGGAGGAGGCCTTATATTAGCAGGCATCGAAAAATAGACTTGGTTAAAATTGGCAGAAAGCTGTTGTACTGTCTCCCCTGGTAGTCTTTTCAACCGGTTATACTCTTCTAGAATCAAGAAAGGGTTTTTCCTGACCACCCACTTGTCGAGGAAAACTTTGACGAAGTACTGGAAATCTGAGATGCTCACATCAGGCAGGGTTTTGAACCAACTCTTGACTTTGCCTTGTAAAGAAAGTGCAAAAAGCCTAATACTGACATCCTCTTCATCAACTTCAAAAAGGTCAAGAAAAGACTCAAAATTCAGTACATGTCTCTTTGCAGTGATGTTGTCGCATTCACCATCAAATCTTGGTAGATATAGGTAATGATTTTTAGGGAAAGCATGGGATATAGGAGGTAAAATCAGAGGCTTGTATCTATCTGGAACTTTACAAGGTATAGGAGTATATACAAAAGTTGTAGAATTAGTCTTGGTCTCTTGAGGCTCATCAGTTTGGAGACGATCATCATAAGATTCAGAAGAAGGGTCTTGATCAAGATCAAAGGCATGCGAATATTTTGTATTCACAATCTTCAAAGGGAAAGAATCAAATGCAGGTCTAGGATCTTTTCTCAAATACAATATACTTTGTAAAGCCTTCTTAACATTCTCAGGAAAACAGAAGAAATAATTTATAACAAATAACATAATGTCTTGGATGAAATTCCAACTTGAATACATGATCTTTCCATATTGTCCTTTCATGTTTCTGCTGGTCAAGTTCATCCTCTAGTGGAGTCCTTGGATCTGATCCGAAACTGATTTAGAGTCACCAGGTGAATGATTTCAACCTTCCGGTGTCTGATCATTGTCCACCATCAAGAATCAGATCTAAACTTGATACATTTTACTGAGGAACATAAAACTACGTTCCCCAGTATGGTTGCCACTATGTTATCACCTAGATTGACCTCAGGCTGAAGGGAGGCAATGCTAGGGTAACCATAAACCAAGCTTAGCCAAGTAGCTGGCCCTACTAGGCCAGGAGAGGGCTCTCTCCATAAGGATCTCAGTCAAGATGATTGAATTAGGTAAAGGATTTTAGGCTAGGTATAGTAGCACGAAAGTTTTGATTGGATTTTGTAGGGGTTTTGCTGAATCAGGAGGAGCTTGGCAATTTAGATCTGGGAAATTAGGTCAGAAATGCAGGGTGTTCTATGGGGAAAGGTAGGCATAGGCTTTAGCACTCTAGGGCTTGATGAGGTGATATGTTTAAGACTGGTGAAAAGCTAAGAAGGGCATGTGAAAACCATGGATCCTTCCTGGACTGCGGAAAACATGAAATGTGAATGGTTTCCCAAGGCAGAGCACTGATGTAATGAATTCTGCCTATCAAACTTTAAAACATTCAACTAGAAGCAATGCAATGATTGATGGAATACATAAAACACATTAACATATAATCACAGAAGAAGAAACTGTACTAAAACTCCATACCACATGGATCCGATAAAAATAGCTACAATTCCTATTAATCTCCTGCCAAACTGCTTACAAAGGTGTACAATCAAGCTCTAAGCATCCACACTGAGTCCAACCAACAAAATGACTGATGAAATACATAATATAGGCCTCAAAACAACTAATCCTAGCCTCAAGGTTCGAATCCATGAGAGGAGGAGCAATTGCACAAAAGACTGAAATGAAAGCTAAAGACTAGGGTGGTCAAACTGACTCATCCCTAATATGAAGCAAACTAATTCATTACATGCCACTTAAGTCATTCATCTGATGTATCTACCCTAGGTAACAAAAACACACTTTAATTACATCATTATTATGAATTAATTCAGTGAAAACATCAAAATCCCATTGGTGAAAAGTATTTTCTGAGAGAAACAGTGAAAAATTTAGCTCCCTGTCAAGTGCGTAGCGCTAGTGTCAAACGCGCAGCACCTGAAGGAAGTGCACAACACCATGTTCAAACCCACTTTTGACTGCCTTCCCGATGTCCAAATTGAGCTCAGGATAGCTCGTTGGAAAGCTTATCCTATCTAGTTTCCAGATCTATATTTAGTTTTCAAAATGAACTTGATTTGACCCTCCAAAAATGGATTCTCCCACGTTTGGTCAAACGCACAACGCCTGGTCCAAAAATGAGGTAGAAATGTGATTTTTTGCTAGTTTTTGGCCTTTTCCACCAACCAGTTTTGCCTTCCAAGGCTGGAAACATGGTTTTCCTGACTGCCTTGGGCCTTCTAAATCCAATGGTGGTGGCCATTCGTCCAACAAGTGCCTCCAAAAAGTGTGCAGCGCTTAGGGCGCTGCGCATTTAACCAAGCTGCTGATATAAAATTGCCTCAAAAAACACAGAAAAAGACAATATTTGCTAAAATGCGCCAAGAGTCTTCAAAATTGGTGAAGGAGCTGATGTTTAGTGTATCTAAGCATGGAGTGAATCCTCTGCAAGTGTGTCAAGTTTTTCCTTTTTACATTTCTTCAATAACTTCTCCAAGTGATTATTGATGGCTTGAAGCCAACCTTCCTTGTCTTCTTTGATCATATGATCATCAATCATAGCTTCATCAACTATCTCTCTTTGCCTTTTCCCTTTAAGTTCCAAAGCATTTTTCAAACCTTTGGTTCTAGGTCTGCCTCACTGTATGGTCTGTTTTCTTCTTCCGCCGTGGTGTTTTAATGTCAAACCCTAGGGAGGTATTAGGTTGTTGGAATTTATGTAATGGAGGAGGGGATAAGGAGTATTAGTATGATGGATATGAGGATTGGGGTTTGGGAGCCTAGGTAATTGCAACACCTAGGGTTTAGGGTTTTGCGACAAATGTTTATAGAGTGCTGGATGTAAAGGTTTAGGGAGAGGGAAGGAAGGTATAGGGGAGTATATGAAAGGGATTGTGAATACAAGGATAGTGTTGGGTAATCTAGGGTTTAGATGTGAAATTAAACCAAATCTTCAATAAAACCTTTCAAACACTTAGAAATTGACTTGAGGAGGAAAAGGCAAATCCCTTAGCTACTACTTACTTGTCTTGAGGTTGAAAGCACTTTGACTTTAGTAGAGCTAAGGAGGCGATTTTAGCTCTCCTGGACAAACACACAACACCTTAAGGAAACATGCAACATTGACTTCAAACAAACTTTTGAGTGCCTTCCCAATGTCCAAATTGAGTGTGGGATAGCTCGTTGGAAATCTTGTTGAGTCTAATTTCCAGAACATCTTGAATTTTTCAATTTGGAGTTCATTTTCCCTGTCAAAAGCTCAATCTCCCAAGATTGGTCAAAATATGTAGAATGAGGCTGCCAAAATGCAGAGTGCTATTGTAGTCAACTTTTGGAGATCTTTATCAACTCCAAATTGAGCTCATGATATCTCATTGGAAAGCTCTCTATGTCTAGTTATCATTTGACACATAAAGAAAGTCATTTGGTAACTACAACTAGGAGAAATATTGATTTTTCCAAAGTCACTCTAGAAGTGCAGCAACTCTCCTGAGGCAAATGATGTTTTGAACACTTCTCCCAAACCATGAGACTTATGTAAAAACTGAAGGAGTTTTTTCTTCTTGAGTCTATGATGGACAAAAATGTCTCTCACTTTTGTCAAATTCATATTTTATTGCTCAAAAAAATCATTTGATTAAAACCTATCCCGATGTGTGGAACACGGGATTTGTAGAAATGAAGGGAAATGAAGGGGATGAGGGGCTTCTAATTTCTTGAGAAAATTTTGGGAATTAGGAGGGATGTTAGGAAGTAGGGGAAAGTGGAATTTCAAATATTGAGTGAGGGAAAGGGGTCGAAAAGGGAAAAACACAGGCCTAACCTAGAAAAGTGTCAAATTGTAGCAATAGGCTAGGCTTTATGGGAAAATGATGAATTTAAGGGATATCAATGACGGAAAGTGTTTAAGAAGGTATTTTAAGGGTAGGGGAAGGTGTATGAGCATAAGGATACAAGTTTTGTTGATGATTTGACCATCCAAGGAAAATTATTTCAAAACCCTAGGAGAGGGGAATGGGCCTTATCTAAGTACAACTGAAGCACGAACAAGGTGTAAAAGGACCCATTGGAACTTGAAATAATGATGAAAACTCTTTGAATGATGGTACACTCAGTCGAATGGTGACATGGACCAATACTTGAAAGACTTTAGAAGGAGTGAAAACAATCCTGGACCTAAAACAATCCTAGACCTAATACCTAGTGACCAAATTTTACTTGACGACTGACTGAAATGACAAAAAAATGACTTTGACACCTTAAGACCACTTTGTATGAGCATGTTTGATCACTGGTGGAAGTCTACCAAGGCTGACACTAACAATTTCCATGGACTTCATTACAAGTTTTCTGCAGACATCTAGACAACACAATTCTATTATGGCTATGTTTGACAAGTTGACTAAGGTAACTCACTTCATTCGAGTGGAGTCTTCTTATTCAGCTAGTGAGGTAGCATAAGTATTCATTAGAGATATAGTGAGGTTACATGGTATTCTTAGGAAGATTGCGTCAGACATAGATACCAAGTTCACTTCTAAGTTTTGGGAAAGATTTATTTGTAGGTTTGGGTACATATTTGGTCTTCAGTACAACTTATCATTCGCAGAGAGATGGACAGACAGAGAGGGTCAACAAGATTCTGGAGGACATGTTGTGAATGTATGTTATGCATCAGCAGCGAAGGTGGGAGGAGTATCTTCCGTTGGTGGAGTTTTCTTACAACAATGGGTATCATGAATCTTTGAGGATGAGTCTGTTTAAGGCACTTTATGGGCAGAGTTGTAATACTCCTATCAGTTGGAGTGATCCAGTGAATTGGGTATTGATAGGAACTAAAATGTTGGTAGAGATGGAATAGGAAATGAGGGTTATCAAGAAGAATCTAAAGGCAACACAGGACATATAGAAGAGTTATGCAGATCAACATAAGGAATTTAAGGAGATTTAGGTTGGGGAACAGGTGTACTTGCACATCAATCCCAAGAAGATCTCCTTGAGGGTTGGACCATGTTCCAAGCTAGCACCTCAGTATTGCGGGCCTTTCGAGATCCTTGAGAGGATTGGATCAGTGGCCTACAAACTTGCATTACCTCCGATAGTGAAAGTCATTGCCTCTGATAGTGAAAGTTCATGATGTTTTTCCATGTGCCATTGCTTAAGAAGCATGTGAAAGATGTTGATCATGTAATTGAATGGTTTATATTATAAGTGGATCCAGAAGGAGAATTATAGCTAGAACCTCAGTGCATTTTGTAGCGAAAGATGCTCATGCTCCAGAATCGAGCAATCAAGCAAGTTAAAGTGCAGTGGAAGCACTTTGGTTCTGACGAAGCTACATGATACACGACTAATTAGATGTGGGCTATGTATCCTTCTCTATTCACTGGTTGAGCAGATGTGCTTTGATATATATTTTGGTGTTGTGTCTTGGTTATGTTTATGTATATGCATATGTATGTAAATACCACATTGAGTTGTGCTATAAAGCTCCATGGGAAGCATGTGTTTTTCTGGGTTATAAGTGTCATTGAACACCGAGGATGGTGTCCCTCCAAGGGGGAGGGGTTTGTAACAACCCCTGGTTGATTTCCTATGTAAATAAATAAAATAATAACCAAGGTCACGAGACAAATATTCCAAGATGAATGTTGGAAAAAACCATTGCGATGGGGATCACTTGTGATTAATAAATGGCTATGGAAATTGAAAAAGGAATTGGCAAAGACAAAGTGGCATCAATCAACATTTATTTATGAAAATAATGGAAAATAGGAGAAAAGGAAGATGAAAGGTCACATAATTGCATGTGAGGAAAATTGAAGGACAAATATAGGAAAATGAAGAAAATAGAGGCCTCAAAGTTAAAAAGGATTTTGAGGATCAGTTCACAGCTTTGGTCAGTGTGTGAAAGCTTTTGTCAGTCCATTTTTGAAGCTTTCTCTCTATTTTCTCTCTCATACTCCTGCAAACTTAGAGAAATCTTGGAGCATTGTTGGATCATTCTAGTTTTCATTGGATATGGAGAAAGAAGGCAAAGGAAAAGAAGGAAATCACAAGGGGACAACAAGATCAACAACTACAACGGGATTTCCTTGCAGGTATCGAGTTGCATGTATGATTTCACTACTAGTTTTGGCATGCATGGTATATGCGTGTGGTTATTTGGTTATGATATGTCATTGGCATGGAGGTTTTCTTGGATTGACAATGGTTTTGCTCGGCCTTGCCGTTTCTTGGATAACCATATTGTTGTGGGTTTTACACTTGTTGCTCTGATTGGTGCTTAGGCTCCTTATGGTTGTGGGTTTAGTTACTAGTTTCTAGATCCGTTGGTTGGAACAAACACTTTGGAGCCCTGGAACAACTTGGGTTGAGTTACTAGTCCTAGAGCCTTGGTTGGAGAAACGCTTTGGGGCCCTTGGTGGGTCGAGTTACTAGTCTTGTAGTGTTGGTTGGACAAATGCTCTGGAGCCCTCAAAGGTTGTGGGTTGATTTATTAGTTATTGGAGCTGTAGTTGGGACAAACGCTCTAGAGCCCTGGAAAACTTTGGTAGAGACTAATCTAGTTGGTGTTAGTGATGTCTGACCATGAGGTGGAATCACTGGTTGAGGGTTGAGGTGGTTTTGCCTCTAGAAACCTTGGTATGGTGTTGTTAGGTTTATTACATGAGATGCCGCATTCATGCTTGGGATATGACATGGGGGTGATTGGCTAAAAGAGCGATTTGGTTCAGCCTAATCTATGGTCGGGTGGTATGTGGAAGTCCCTGACTTGGTTGGATTTTGCATATGTTAATAAGAGCTCTTTTCCTCTTGTATTTCCCAAAGTAATTGTATTTGTTATTATGTGGCTTTGATGGTTGTTTTATTATGGTGTATATGTTTTTCATTTGCTGGTTATATACTAGTTATATGATGTATATTGGCTATGGATCTGAATGTGTTTTACTTTGTTAATGAATGGTTAATGAATGCATGAGCTAATAGATGTTATTGCAACTATTATGAAAGGAGACTAGATCTTCTTGACAATTCTCAAATAAGCACAAACCTCTCTGTTTAAATATATCGTCATGATGTGTAGATTACACTTCCTCAACATGTTTGACGAAATGATTTTCATGGTTAGGCCTGGTTAGTTCAAGTCCTTGATTAAATTTTGTATGACTAGATTTGTATTGATGTCATTATTGATTCGGAGAAGTTACAGGAATTCCTGAAACGGTTTGGAGGCTGACCTGGAATCTAGGCTTAGATCTCAGGACCACATGCTCCTAACTAATAAATTTGGTTTACAACCACATGGATGTAGGCTTGTGCTTGCGATTGCAGGTTTCCAACTGCATGGATGGCTTGTTATGGGAGAAGTTGGGGACTTAGGTTAGAGAAAGGGTGTCCAACTTAAGTTTTGGCCACCTGGGATGTTTATTCAGCCTTTGAGTGACCTGTAGCCTCTGTTGAATGTTATGAGATGTAAGTTTGTCTTCCATGGTCAGCGCCACTTCTGTAATGGAACCGAGGAGGTCAGGTCATGTCATAGTAGCTCTTCCTCTCATGATTAACTTTTTCAGGTTAGTGAAATTGGGTAAATGTGGGAGGGGGGGGGGGGGTGTTACAGTTAAATACGTTGAAAATGCTATAACAACTGATGTTGTAACACCCATTACTATTGAAAACGCTGAAATTGTTGTAAAAGATGATGCTATAGCAATTGCTACTATTGAAGCTATAGAAACAGTTACCATTTCAATGGATGTTGTAATAAAAATTGTTGTAACAATTGAGGGAGTAGAAATACATTTCATCTAGCTTGTCAAAGTTTGAAAGTGGGCAACCAAAGCGTTGTTTCTGCCACCCAACACTACACTAGCACTTGGGGGATCAAGAAAACAAATTGAGAAGCACAAACGTAGGTAGCAATAGATTGAGAAGTAGATGTTATAAAAACGGATATGTAACATCACCCAAACCCTCATACTGGTAGAGGAATGGGGTAGAACATATTTTTTTATTAATTTCCTTTGAAATCTACTTGACTTCCCAAATTGTCATAAGGGCCTCACAATTAGAGTTGTTA